>VYXD01007587.1:13579-109664 GCA_013397195.1 Hylia prasina
GCCCGCCTCTCTAGGGGGTGGCGGCGCGCGGCTCTGGTCAGCCAAGGGGCGCGGTGCGGGGGTGGGCCCGGGCGAGGTTAGGGTGTCCTTGCAGTGTGCTGGGCTAAACTTCACCAAATAAAAGCTGTTTGTGTTGGGGCGGCTGCGGAGCCATTTTGGGTAAGTTCTGCTCCGAACTTTGGGTTCGTCCGCCCGGCGGAGCTAGGGCGGCGGCGGGGCTGTGCTAGGGCGGTGCTATGAATGANAGGCGGGGCAGGTTTCCCTCGGCGCTGCGCGGAGGCTCCTCCCGACCGGGGAGGGGGAAGTTCCCCCCGCCAGGTGCGGGGTGCCGGAGCCCGCCCGCGGGGCGCAGTTCCCCCCTGGCATCTCGGCTGCAGTGCTCAAGAATATAAATAATTAAGTCTTTAAACTTGGCGGTCGGGGGAAAGCAGGTCCCTTTGCACGCTGGAGGCCCCGGGTCGCGGGCCGCCCGCTGCTTGGCCCCGCCGAGCCAGGGCACGGGGGGATGCGGTGGAAGGGCCTCTCCCACCGCGCCGGGCTGTGGGCTCGTCCCTGTCACCGCGGTTCCGTCCCGCTGTGCGCGGAGCAGACGCGGATCAGTTGTGACATCGCAGCCATGTCACAACAGAGGCATCGCAGTCAAAGCGGAGCCGCGTCTCGCCGCAGTCATCGCGCCCGCTGCGTGTCGGTGGCCGCGCCAGTGGTGTTCACTGGCGATGGAGGTGGATTTTAGCCTTGATCAGTGAGATTTGTAGGATGGAGGCTGTGAGAGACACGCATGCAAACAACACGCGAGGAGGAAGCGAAATCGTCAGCTCAGGTTGCTGTGCGGCTGGGTGCATCCGCCTGAGAGCGGGTCTCCCTCTGGTTATCAATTTGCCTGGTGACAACTACACTGAACTCGCAGAGAAGTCGGGGATCGCGGGGCCAGGCAGGCTGCCTCAGCACATGCAGAGCTAGTTCTGCCTGGTCTGCTGCTGGCCTTTGATATGGTAGAGTTATTTTGATAATTTTGCTATGAAAAATGCTTGCTTTGTTTCTTCAGGGACTCAGGATGCTTCTAGCCAAAAGCCTGGTCTTTTTTCGTGTTTACATCCTGCTCAGGAAATGCAGCAAATGTTGGGGCTGGAGATGAGTGGAGACGGAAGGAGGTGGTTGGCTGTGCTTGTGCAGTGTCTGATGGCACTGGGCAGAAACCTCCACCACCCCTCAGCTGGCACAGGGCTCCTGAGGGGCAGACAGATGCTGTTGTCTTGTTAGATGTTTATCCCTGACCCCTTCATTTGCAGAGTATCTTTTTGAGTGCTGTGGAGTCGGTTGGATTAGAGTGGAGTGGAGGAGACGAAACACTGAGCTCTCAGAGAGTGTTTTCTCTACTGTGAAGTGTTGCTGTTGCTTTTGGCCCCTGTTCAGGTGATGGTATGGGAAGAGGCGCTGTCTTGCTTCTCCTTGCCCCTTGTTTACCTCCTTCATGCAGGAACTCTGCTGTGCTCCTTTGCAGAGAAATTGTAGTTTTGGTCAAAGTGTTGAAGCATGAAGCAATATGAGCTTATTTTGCTCTAGGAGTAAATTCTTCCTGGAGTAAATAAATTGTTTCTCTCCCAAGGCTTTTGGCCTTGAGCTGGGTTGCTTTTGGTTTAGGGCTGCCCCTGGGTTCCTTTCCTGAAAATTGCTTCCTCTTTCACTACAAAGTAGAAATTTGTCTTTGGGAATGCTAATTCAGCCCATGTCTCTGAATTGGTACAGCTGCCTGTTCTTGCAGGTCCTTCAGGGGTGCTGGATGTACTGCTGCACTGCCTTCACTGCAGAGATGGGCAGCATGACAGCAGTGGGGTGAAGCTCACTGAATGTTGCCCCTCAAGTTCTTCAAGCTGAAAAACACAGTAACTAGGAGAGCTGGATCCTATGAAAATGTATGTGTGTGCCTTGTGCAGCAGAACTGACAGTATGTTTTTATTCTTCAAACTAAAGCTGAAATCAAGGAGAGGACTTTGAGAATGCGTGATCTTGGTTTGTTTGCAGTTTGATGAAGTTTGAAGCCCACCCTGCAGCCATGGCTGTTTATTCCTGCCTGTTCCTTTATTCTCATTCTTCCCAGCAGAAACACAGGCTGCCCTGTCCCTAAGGAGGCAGTTGCAGCCCCTTGCTGCAAGCTAGTATGGGTACCCTGTGTGAATCTGACACTAAGGCAGCTCTTGCTGTGTTTATGCATCTGTGAATAATGCACATCTCCCATGGAAGGTACTGTCAGGGGCCTTGTTACTGTGTTCTGACTGCTGCTGTCTATTTTAGTAGTATATGCCTTTTTAATGGCTTGAGTTTACCTCTTCCTCCATTGTTCTGCATGGTGCCCTTAGGGGACCACGCTTCTTGTCTTTGAGCAGCTGGCCCTAGGTGTTCCAATGTTAGACTCAGGGGTCAACGCTGTGGGTCTTTTTGGGGTCTGTTGATTTCTAGTGGCTTGGTGGATGAGACTGTTGGAGGAATGTCTAGTTTTCTGACTGCTTTTTACTGCATTTCTTCAGCTGGAAGTAAATCTATGCCCCCCTCTCCACCCCAAAAATGTAATCACAATAATTTTTAAGATCTAGTATTCCTTGAGTGATCTTTAATATTTTATCAAGAGTTTCTCTAAACACATAAACTTCTACAGGTGGATAATGTAAAGAGTTTCTCTGTAGTGGTTTGTGTTATTTCAAGAGGTTTTTGTACAAGCACATGAACTTGTTTTTGTGAGCTGGGCCACTTTGTGAGACTTGTTTTTTGAGAAGCTGCCAGAGCGGGCCTTTGTGTTTTGCTATGGTGTGCTGGCCTGTCTGGGCTTTGTGCAGACGAGAGCTGATATTGTCCTCATCAGTGTGCAGGAGAAGCTTACCCTCACCAAGGGGGAAGAGCTGATCAGCCTTGCGCTAAGAGTGAGCCCTTGGTGTAGGCTCCTGTGTTGGATCTGGAAAGCAGGCGTGCGTGGGGAGGCTCCTCTGAGGTTGTCTTAAAGAGACATTGTCAAGCTCAGTGGTTGGATGTCTCACTGGGCCTTGGGGCACTTGAGAGGGCTTGTTTCATTGCTCCTGCAAGTAGCAGCGAATGCATTTCTCCTTGTTCATCCCCAGTTTCCTGCTTGGGATGATGGAGTCAGCCTTTGGTGTTGGTGGTCCTACCCTGGTCTGTGAAAGCAGAGGCAGAGTGGTTGTTGGAGGCCAACAAGCGCTGTCAAGGGGAGAGAAGATGGTCAGGATGAAGGGTCTGTATGCAATGGGGCAGCAATGTTTGCTGTGGCAGAGTGTTAGTGACGTGTGGTTTGTGTCGTGGGTTCTCAGCACCCTAAAAACCCGTGAAAACTGAATTACCCTTGACTGTGGGAGAAGTGTCAGTGCCTGTGTTGCCAAGTGTGGTGATGGTGGGACCAAAATCCTGTAAGGAGGTGGTGGGCCCTGCGCAGCACTGTACTGTGAGTGCCATGCTGGGCAATGCCTGTCCCAGTCTCCAGCCCCTGATGGAATAACAGAGCTGGGGAAAGCTGACCAACCTGGCAGCAAAAAGTGGAAAAATGTGGTTCTCTGGGTGTCAGCTTGTGACACGAGGGGACTCTGATTTTGTTCCTAATATCTCAGGCTGGTGCAATATGTTTTCCGTGTGATAGGACAATGCCTTCAACTTTCCCTTATATGGGAAAATCTGGGATGCAGTTTAGTAATCCACTGATATGTGGCTAATAATTTTTAACATTGTTGTGTTGAATGTGTCCAGTCAGGCTAAGAATTAGGGTATACGTGAGACACTATGGCTGAGCTTTAATATTTAAGGCCAGTCCCTGGCAGATATCTGGGGAAAGGTTATGACTGCTCTAGGGAATGCCTGAGAACAGTTGGCTCTTTTGGAAGTCAGCTAAAAGCTGGGAGAGTTTGTGCCTGAATGTAGAGCTCCTGCTCTGTGCTGCCCTTGGGCCCAGTACTAGGAGAGGTGCTGGGTTGTGTTATCACCAGGTGGGGGTCATGGGAGCTTTTGACCCATCCTTTGTGTGAGGACCTTCTCTCTGTGGAGGAAATACTGCCTTGAGGTGAAGGGGGGCATGCTGTTTCCATACTGCAGCCTGTTGTCTCCAAGGCAGTCTCAGCCTGTAGTGAGTATAAATCTTGCTCTAACAGCAGCAAAAACACTCTTTTTCAGTCCAGAAAAGAAAATGAGAAGCATGGGAACCAAGTCCCGGTCCCTCCTAGCTTTTTGTGTGGGCGCTGGAAATGTGCTTGCAGAGGCGTGTTGGGAATGGTTCAAGGAGTGCGGGTATTACTGTGAGGGTGAGATGTTGGCTTGGCCACGGGGTGCCCATCATATTTTCCAGCCCTGGTTTCCCCTTGAGGGATGCTGCTTCATGATATTATGAATGTCTGTGCTCTGAGGTACAGCATGCCTTCTGCAGGCACGCCTTTTCCCAAATTTTATGTTGGTTGTTTTGGGGGGGTTTGTTTAACCGTGGTGTTTGGGATTTTTTTTGTTTGTGTTTTTCATAGTAAGATTAAATTTAGATCTCTTGTGGTGAAGCTTCTTGACCGGTTCGCTCTGCCATTTAGCTCAGTTTTGATGGGAAGTCTGAGTTGAAATGCAGGTAATTCACTGTTTCCTTTTAGTGTGACTGTGCTGAAAGCAGGGAAAAGTTATGCTTGTCAATGTCAATTTTCAGAGTATTTTCTAAATGTTTCTATAAAAGTGTGGGATCTGTGGAGTCCTTCTTTGTATTAGAGTAGGAGACTATCACGAGTCAAGCTGGTGTTACTTTAGGCCCCTGAGCTGGCTGCATGTCCTGTTAACCTGGCAGTTGCAAGAGGGGGACAGGTAGTGGATGGGCGAGGTTGTTTCATTCACTGATGTGGTCCTAAATTACTTGTTTGAATTACAGCCTAGGAGCTCTGGCACAGGAAAATCAGTAGGAAGGGCATGAGCATGTATGGGGTCCGCAGCCAAAAGCCTGTGCAGAGGCCTGGTGGGGGAGGCTGTGTCCCTGTGGCTGTCAGTGGACGTGTGTGGAGAAAGAACTTACTGGCTTTAGCGTTAAAAACCCCTGGGATGTAAGACCCTGACCTCTTCCCCCTTCAATTGAGGAGATACCTCAATTGCATTTCTTTGAAGGCAGAAGCAGGACTAGCTAATTGAGGGACTTCAGCTACGAGCCCCCCGTCTCCCCTGGTTAGCAACCACTGCTGGGAGTTGTTCTCCCTCTCTATTGCACTGGAAATAGATCTTTGTTTTGTGGACACAGTTTCACTTTGCACTTCAACTTATACTGTATGGCTGCCTTGGAAGGTGAATTCCAGCACTAACAATTAGCTACATGCAGGAATGAGGGTGCTGCAAAGTTACAGGGGATTTCCACTTCTTGGACATATAGGTAGGTGAAATACTGTTTTTTTAAGAAACATTAATGCGTTGTTATATATGTGCATTGAGGCAGAATTAAAGTTAGTCCTAGATACAAGAATAAACATTAGAGCTTTGCTATAGACGTGCCGTGAAAGCTGCTATTTTTATGTGAGCCACTGCCTTGAGTTCTCTAGGTCTTGTGCTCAGAGCACTTTTAACCCTCAATTTTTCTTCCGCTTTGGTTGAACTTAGAATATACTTTAGATAAAATGAAGTTTAAGTGTTTGATGTCTGTTAATTGAAGATCCAAAAAGAGCCATTTTTTATGACTTCTTTAAATGCCTAGTGCATCCTTGCTGTACCCTGTGCTTGCTTAGCCTTGGAAGGAGTGCAGTGGGGTGTGCGAATGCACAGCTCATTGCTCCTATTTGTATGCTTCTCTGCTTGTTGCTTTAGGGCAAGCAAAGCCCTGTTTCTCAGTGATCTTTCTCAGTCCCTGCAGGGTGCCCCTCACCAGAGTATCTAAGCCTTTCCCGGCATGCACTTTGGTGCATACATAAAAGCAGGTTTCTCTCCTCCACCGCAGACAGCAGAAACTGTGCTCTGTTTGCTGCGCAGTGATGGTGCGGGAGGCTGGCTGAAGCAAGGCTTGTGCTTTCTCCGAAGGTGCTGAGGTTTGTGGTGGAAGATCTCTGGGCCAGTCACAGTGACTTCTCCACCTCCTTCCTCTGGAGGGTGAGAATTTCTGTCAGAGAATAAAAAGCTGCTGGTTTGGAATTAGGCCAGTCCTGCATTGTGCTTTGAGTGTGAGGACCAGGGTCCTGAATCCTGAAGGCAAAGGAAGGAGTGTGTCACTGTGGGCACAGGCTCCTTGAGGCTTTGGCAGTTGCAATTTCAATTCAGAGCCCTCTTCAAGTGACTCTGCAGGTTGTAGGACCTATGTGTCTGAATATGTACAGCTGTGCCCACATTTGACAGGGCATGCTGTGTGGAAATGTCGGTTATCTGCAGATACTGCTCTCTGGTTTCTAGACAGGCTCTCCACTGGCTGCTCTGCTGAGTGGAGCATGGCATTAGGGCTGAGGACAGTGTTCTTAAACCCTTTCTTGGATCCCTCTCTACTTGCTGCTCTTTCTGTCACCCTTAGCTGCAAGAGGGAGACAGACACAGAGTAGAAGTGGATTTCTGGACCTTGTTGCATGATTATTCCTCCAGAGATGCCTGCTGAAGGAAAGGTTCAGATTATGAGTGGCTTATCCAAGTACAGAGGGAGAGGAGATGTGGAAACCATGTTGGTTTGGACAGGTATGTACAAATAAAAGTAGGCTAGGACATGGGTCTGAGGAAACTGTGCTTTCCTGCTCTCTCCAGAGCTGGCTTACCTGGCTTCCACATTGCTACATGTCAGAGGAGACTGATGTCTACAGACCTGCCAGGCAAACAGGGACAAGAGTTTCTTGGTAGCTTGATGCAGCTGATGCCATGTGCTCGCCCCGCTGGCTGACCCCATGATGATGGTGCTGGTTAGCCAGATGTGTCCAGGGCATCTTCTGTATCTGTGCCCTGAAGGAATGCAGCTTGAGTCCAGGAGAGGTCCACACCAGCTCTGCCTGTGTGCTGTTCGAAGAAGCTTAGTGTGCTCTGGGGTTCCAGGTCTCTTTGGAAAAAGAGATTCTGCAAAGATGGGACTCTGCAGCCAGCATTAATGACAGTGGCTTGGCATCCTCTGCCAGGAACCCCTCCTGCCCATGCATTCCCTACTCATGCAGCTCTCCAGCCTGGCAAGATTGATGCTCTCCTCACTGTTCCCTGAGCTGGTCTCTGACTAAACAGCTTTATGAGCTGAGGCAAGAAGAGGCTACTTTTCCATATGTGCTTTCGGTAGCATTTTACTTGCAGTGTGTCTGGGCAGGCCTTTGTGTGCTCACCATTTAAAAGGGCTAGCCAAGCATTGCCTGTAGCTGAGGAGCTGGCATCACTGAACCCCAAGCATTTGTACAAGAGGAGTTGAAGAATTTCTCTTTGGCACTGTGTCCTAGGTTAAAAATGTAAGGTGTGCCCAAAGTATGTATTTTATCACCATCTTCATGAGCTGTTGGAACCAGGTGGGGCAGTGTTTCCCTTATCTTCTGCTAATGGCCCATCAATGCCTTGCCCTGTGACTCATAGATAACTCCCTCTGGGAGCTGTCTCTGTTTAATGGGCCATCAAGGACCCATTACATGACTCACAGAATGATCTCAGCCCATTGTGAGATGCTCCACCCAGGGGGAGGAGCCAAGCATTCCCACCTGCATATAATCATGGGTTTGGGACAGCAGAGTCAGCTTTTTCCCCCACTGGATTCCCAGAGGACAAGAGCTACCAGACCTTTCTACAAGGCCACTGCTTTGACAAGACCTTTTCATCTGGACTGCTACCACCACCCTAACTAACAGGGTTGTATTCTGACTCTGTCAGTGGTATTTTATACTATTGAATTTATTTTATTTTACTTTATTTTATTTCTTTTCTTTTGCTCTTATTAAATTGTACTTCTGACTTGGAGGCTCTCACTGGTTTTGCTTTCAAACCAGCACACACTGCTCTCAGCCTCCCATACTTTAGTCTTTCTTGGGATGGTGTAAAAGACAAATGCAAAGAAACACAGATGATTGAGAAGAATGTCTCATTACAGAGGGCATCTGAACTCTGAAGACTGTTCCCTCAAAGTGCCTTCTCAGGCCTGGACAACAGCAGATTTTGTCTGTTGCTATTTTGGAGTGAGGTTTGCTAGATTTTGTTAGGATGTACAGGCAGAACAGATGCCATGAGGTGTGGGACTTCCCTACAGCGTACAAAAACTCTCAGACCGTGGTTATTTGGGATGTTATCTTCCTGGGTGCTGAGGAACAGCTTGGCTTCCCCAGTACCTGGCCCTGCTGCAGGCAGGGATCTGCTAGCCAACCTTTCTGCCCTGCCCTGGAGGGTGGCCTGGGTTTGCAGGGCTGGCAGGACAGGTACAGCCTGTGTGGGTGCAGGAGCTCTTCTCCAACCAGGCAGCATCAATCAAGGAGCCTCTGTAAGCCGGTGTTGAGCTTTCCTGTGCGTGGAGAGTGAGCAGTGTAGCAAAATGTCCTTCTGCTCCTGGAAATCCCTTCTATGCCCCCCAGCCTTCACTGTGTGTGAGAGCACAGACTAGGCTGAGCTTCCTTTATCACCTGTTTTTTGAGATCCCTAGGACCAGGATGCAGTGCTGCCTGGCCCAAAGAAGAGCTGCTCACTTATCACACACTAAGATGTACCTTGGGATCAGCCTTCAATGCCCATGCTCACAAGCTGTGGTCTGAAGTGTGGCCCTGGAAGGTAGAGCAAGGCTGGCCCTGAGGTTCCTTCAGACACTGTACACCCCTTGCCACTCTGGCACCTGTGCACAGATGGGGCGTTTGGCAAAGTAGTGGTGTCCATCCTGTTGTGAGGGCCTGGAAATGTTTAAAATGCTAACTCTGTTCCTATGGCCCAGCTGCTGGTGACTTGGCCACATTTCATTCAGCTCCTTGGATGTGTTTCCTTGGGCACATTTCTGTGGGCTACTGTCCTGGTTTAGGGCAAATTTGGGAAGGGAGGAAATCCCCAAAGCAAACCCAAAATGGCCCCTCTCCTCAGCCGGCCTGGAAGAACTTTTTCAGAGAAAAGTGGAAAAAGCTATTTATTTAACAAGCAAAACACCCACAAGCATAAAGAATGAATAATATGAAACAATAACACCTCTTGCAGCTCCGAAGTGAGGTGGCAAAACTGAGAAAGTCCTTGCCATGGGTGTAGCTCAGCTCACTCAATCTTTTATCAGTCCCAGTCCCTCCAAAGGTCCAGGCCCTGGTGGGCCGCAGGTGCCAGCCCTCGATGCTCCTCTGGGTTTTTTCAGTCCACAGCAGATTTAAACAGTCCCAAGAAGGAGGGGAAAAAAAGTCCAGGGAACTTCTCTGCCTCAGCTAGCTAAAACTAACTAAAAGCACAGGGGATCTCTTCCCCACCACTGTCCGTGCCTCAGATGAACACCGCTGGAGCAAGAATGTGGAGGGGTCAGGCAGTTTTCTCAAAACAAACTGAACGCTGCTTCTTTCTCCTCCTTCACTCTCAGAACCAGTTTTAAAGGTGCAGAACTTAATATACAGCACAAACAGAACAGACAATTGGGGATACAAACGTCATGAAGTCACCCCAGGACAGCTACTCATTAGATGAAGCAGGAGGGCACCAACTTTTTCTTGCACCCTTTTTCTTTACCGTGGTTGTAGCAGGAGAACAATGGGGAATACCTTAGTCAGAAGATAACAGGAACAAATGGGGATGTGGGGCATCAGGTGAATGACTGGCAGGGGTAAGAGTGATCCACTGTGGAGGTCTGTGGCAGGAAGCATCAATTGGAGCAGACTGACAAATTCCTGAAGAAATTATTTTCAGCATAACTGGATTCTGCAATGGGATCTCCATCACTATATGGGACTGTGGCCAGTGTTGCTGTGCCTTCTCAGTATGAAATCTGCTCAGGTTGTCAGATGTGTCCTTCATATGTGTCTACAGCCAAATCTTAAGGTGCATTGTGTTTGTTCACCTTCTCAGTAGCCCTGATGTCAATGTTGATTTTTTGTCTCTGTTCTAGCATTAGAAAATAGAGGCATAAAGGGTTATGAGTGCCTCTGAGGAGGTGTTTGCAGTGTGTTAAAGTTGTTTTCTGACAACTTGAGTTTGCTGTGCAGGATGTTAACAACATCAAAAGGAGATCTGTGCTTTCAAGAATGCCATCTCATTTTTTGGCCATCTTTCTTGGGATAGCATGAGTTTGGCACAGTTTGGTGTAAAGCTCTCAAACCTTATAAAGTGTTCTTTGAATTGGCTAGCTGGCCTACTGGTTGGGCTGGCTTTTGTACACCTTTCTTACTAATAAAAGTTAAATTGTGTGCCTGGTAGCTTCTTTGTAGGGACAGTGACCTTGGGGATGGACTTGGACAGCTAAGTGAGGCTTTGAGCACTTGTGTGTGAGCCATAAAAGGCAGTAGGAAAATGTGCAGAGTGCACAGGGTGCTGGCTTTTGCTGAAACCACTATATCCCTCCTGGTAGCTGTAGAGCAGCTGGATGTTTTGCCCTGATGCAAGAAGCCTCTGAAGCATCTGGCAGTAACCCCTGTGCTCCTTTGAGCCCAAGTAATTCATCAGAGGCTTTTTTCTTAGACTACTGGGAAGTCTGCCTCCTCATGACTGCTGGTCCAGGAAGCCAGCAGGAGCTAAGCTTACAATTCTCTCTCTACCCAGGGTTAACAGCCAGGCACTTCAGGGAAGAGAACCTGCTTCCAGCACTAAGAGTGTGTCCTCCGAGCTTCTTTGCCAAATTCTATCCAAAATGTAGCTAGGGTTGTGTTGTCACTCTGACCAGAGGCTTTTCACAGGCTCCTTGGTAGCTGAAATACACATGCCTAGGCACACAAGTTTCCCTGCCTTGTGGAGGAGCAGATTGGGTGGACTGTCCCAGGCTAAGAGGTGTTGCCCACCAGGCATATTTTTGGTTGACAGCAAGCTGGTCATGCCACTGTGTTGAGCTGCTGTGAGCAGTGAGCTTCTGACTCCCACAGGCTGGGAGAGGGGTTCTGAGCTGGCCGCTTCTGTCCTGTAGCAGGGTGCCAGACGAGTGGGAGAGCTGTGCAGGATGCTGTGGTAATGACACTTGGCTACAGGCTTTATTGGCTTCTGGAGCTTGGGACTTTCATTTAGCATGTGGATACAGATATGACATTTTTCTTATTTTAAAGTAGGAAATTAGGTGCTGGCAGTGTGATGGAAGAAGTGTGAAGTCTTTATGGCCACTGTCATTATTTGTTCCCCGGACATTCCATTCATGTCCTTTCTTGTTGGCTTGCTGGTCAGCATTCTGGGACTGGTGAATAAAGTGGAAGGAAAATTTGGCACTGGTGATGGAGGAATGGCTTGTTAAGATTTGGCAGACAGGGCAGTTAATTTGGGCTGTATGGTGGCCTGGAATGGATGCTACACTGGAGCATGTTTGTGTTTAATGGGTAGCAGAGGTCTGGAAAGTGCTACATCAGTGATGTGCAATGCCCTTTGCTAATGTGTTAGGAGCTTGCGCTGAGGATGCTCTTGAAAAGGCGCATGAATCATGCTGGTGGGATACTCCTCTGAAGGGAGCCACTGTGGACCACTGTGGTGTGCAGGAGTGCTGCATGTGTTCTTGCACACCAGTGCATATGAAATTGTGCCTCTTGGCACTGCGAGTGGTCAAGTGCCTGTCCCTGTGGGAGCCCAGCCTGCTGGGTGCCAGTTACGAGTCTGGGCAACATTGGCCTGTCTCCTTTCTCCCTTGACTGTGTAGGTACTGCATTGTAGAGATTTGGTTTGGTTTTCCTCTGGGTTTTTTTTGCCTTGCTGATATTGAGGATTAAAATCCACTGCTTGAGGCTTATGAACAACTGTTTGGAGTCAGACTCCTGGCCAGGAGATCAGAAGGCAAGAGACACGGTAGGTATGAAAAACCTATCTTGCTCCTGGTAGCTCCTGCATACGAGGGTAGCAGGATGATGACATAGGCAAGGGCACACAGCTGATGCTGGCTGCATCCCCATGATGGGGAAGGGGATACAGCTGACGCTGGGTGCATCCCTGCTCTGCAGACAGCCACCTTGCAACTCCTGTGCCACTTGGGAGTAGTGTGTCTACTCATTTTAGGCTGTTCATGAAGGTGATGAGGGAAGTACATTTTATGGTGAGCTCAGATGTGGTTTTCCTTGTGTTAGCAGCAAGCTGGAGTGAATATCTTTGTGTGCATGTTGAATGGTCAGACATGGCTTTGTTTTCATGATGTGCCTTCTCTGAACAAACTGAAGGGGTTTTAGCCATTCTGTTGCTTTCTCTTCACTTGTGCTTTTGGTCCCTGCTCACTGCTGTGTTCTCTGGACCCTAAGTGAGCCCTCGGTTCTGAGCCCTGCTGAAGGTCATTTTGGTTATGGTCTTGGGTTAGGAGCTGCATTTGAAAACCCTCCAAAAAGGAGCTATTGCTGGTTCTGCCACGTGAGCTTGTCATAAGAGTCATGAAGTGCAGCTGACTGAAGCTGCATTACCGGAGGCTGTATCCGTGTGCATTCTTGCTTGTTGGGTGCCAACAGAGCATCCTCTGTGGACAAGCAATGGCACGAGCCCAGGTGTCTCTCCCCAGGGTCTCTGACATGGCTGTCTCTTTCAGACTGAGAGCTTGGGAGCAGAGTGTTGATATTGAACAGGCATTTTGGAGGGGAATGCTGTGCAGCATCACCATACTCTTTTTCCAAGGGAGCAGGCAGCAAGGAGGTTGTGGTGATTTATTGCCGCCTGCCTGTCAAAGTCTTGTTGCCTCTTCATCTGTGGGGTGGTGAAGCTGGATGTCCTGGGAAGGTACTGCAGGTTTGCCATGTGCTTTTGGTGTCCTTATCAGCAGACCTCTGGGCTCCCCTGGCCCCTCAGAGAGCACAGTTCATTCCCCCTGCTTCTTTTTTTAAAGATTAAAATATTTTGAGAAGAGAAAATTGCTTGCAGCATGGCTGTGTCCCTTGGGGCTGGCTGTTGGTGTGATGCTCTGCCTGTCCTGGACATGTGTACCTGCCTGATGTGCGTTTGCTGCCTTCCTTAGTCTCCTTTTACCCCTTGCTTCCTGTATCCTGCTGTGTGTCCTGCTCAGGAGTGTGCGGCCTGTGCCCTCTTCCCCCATGGCGCCATGGAATGTTACGACAACTCTGAAATGAAGACCACTTGGCTGCTTGGTGAAGCCTCTCCTGATGGGATGCTGAGGGAGTCTTGTTTTCTGTAGCTGTGTGAACAGAGGTGGGAAGCTGCTTCTCCACAGCCTCTGTTTGGGAAGGACAATGTATGCCATGCTGCCTCGCAGTGAGCTTGCAGACTCCACAGCCCCCTGCATTGCTGCTGCTGCTTCTCTCTTGCTAAACTACTGATTATTTTTAACTTGGAAAAATTACAACCCGAGATCAGCATTCTCTGCCCCCAGCAGACGGCTGGAGGCAGGATGTGGGGGAGGCACTGCAGAGGCTGGGAATGTGGCTCGCTGCTCCGGCAGGCTGGTTTCCAGGGGCTCATACCCCCCGCAGCCCTGTGCCTGCCGGGCTGCACAAGGCTGTGTGATGAGGCTCCTTCTCGCTCAGCACGGATGGAGCTTCAGCCTGGATTCCCATGGCGAAGGCACAGAGCAGCTGCAGACACATAAACAAATCTTGCTGCAGCAGGCTGTGGGGAAGGAGCTGTGCTCTGCCTGCCAGGCTGCTAGCGTGATAGCTTGCAGACAGGTAGCTGTTGACAGGGACTGGGTACTTCCTTCAGAGAGTATCCTGCAGAGATGTTCTCGGGTGATGGAGTGTGCTGTGGAGGAGCAGCCAGCCGGGTTGCTGTTTTGCCCACTGGAGGAGGCTTTGCTGGACCATGCAGCCTCCCTAATTCAACTTGCAAAGAGCTGTTGGGGAGGAGCCAGGGAGAGAAGTGTCAATTTTGTGACGTGGTTCTCTTTCACCCCTCCCCTAGCTCTGCCTCTAGTGTTTTGCAGGCAGTTGTGTTGTCAGGGTGTGTCTCCCCTGCCTGGAACTCCCTGAGTGATGGGGGCACCTCTCTAAATCCGCTGCCAGGGAGATATTTCTGCGGAGCCTCTTTTCCATGCAGCCCTCAGGAATGTAGTTCCCTGAGTCCCTCTGGATTGCAGCAGACACTCAAGTTTCAAGTTTCTGGCAGCTCTGCTGGCTGAGATGTGCCTGTGCAGCCCGGCTTAGGAACAGGGACTGATAAGGTAGCAGTACTCAAACAGAAACAGAGGACTGCAGATGTGTCTCTTTGCTGTTTGGTGTCAGAAAACACTTGGTCAAACCAAGCAGAAGAAGAACAGTGCAGGTTCCAGATTCTGTTCTTGGTGTGTCTCCACCAGACCTGTGAGTCCTTTACTGCTGCTCACCTGCAACGTGGATGCATCAGGTGGGAAGGGTGGCTGATGCCTGGGCCCTGCTTGGTTGTCCTTGAGCTTGCTGTCTGCCTTGCCAACTGCAGAGCTGTTGAAGAGGTTCCTCTGATGCGGAGGTGCTGCCACGGCCTGGGGTCTTCTGTTCCAGCTCACCCGGGAAAGCCTGCCAGATCCTCTCTGTTCTGATTTGTCATCTGCTACTCCATGGCTCATTTACTGATTGGCCAGGAGTACAGGGGAACACAGCAAACCTCTTGTCAAGCAGTGGCCAGTCCTTATGTCTCTCAGCTAACTTCAGGCAGATGCAGGCACCCTTCCTGGCTTCTTTGGGAATGATTCTAATTTGCTTGTCGAGGCTGTTCCCTTATACCCAGCACTCTGATCCTATTTGGCATGACACCAGTGAACTGGTGTGAGGCTCTCCCAGGGTGTGGGATGGGTTACACCATGAGATACTGAGGCTGTTCCTCTGCCTCTGACCTCATCAGAACTCTGAGAGTTGCTGCCAGAGCAGCATTACTGATGTCTTAGCTCTACAAAGGCCCCATGTGATGCCTGACCCTCACAGAGAAATGACACAGCTCGCGTCATCCCTGTATGGTACGGAATGACTACTGGCTGGCTACTTCCTTTCTTCAAGGTTGTAGTATTTGTTACCAGGCATGAGAGACTGCACTGTGTTTGAGCCAAGAGCTGCTCCTCCAATGACAGCAGGTGGTGGAGAGCAGAGCAACTCTTGGGCAGCCAGGCCTGGAGTAGCACCTCTTCCCTGAAAGAGCTACTGTGCATCTTACGTGAGGCAGTGGGGTGTCCCCACCACTCCAGAATGGTGTGAGCACACAAGGACAGCTGCTGACGCTGGCACGGGGATTGGTGTGTGGAGCGAAAGACAGACCAGGACTCTATACTTGGAAGACACACTTCTGAAAGCTATCAGTTGCCCCGTTGCCCGATGGGTGCCCTTTGTTGCTGCCTTGTGTATGGTAGGGCTGAGCAAGGCCCTTGTGGTATGTCTGTGGGAGCTGCCTGCAGTTCTTATTTCTAAGACTTCTCATCAGTCTGTACTGTGACCTCTGTCAGTGTTTGTCAGGGGTGGTTAGTACATCGTCAGGTACCAGCGCACCAAGGCAGTGCTGAGCCACCCAATTTCCCGTAGGCTAGCTGTCATCCATGAGTCTGGCTTGCTACTGGCCTCCAGGCCTGGGTAGCAGGTTTGGACCTGGCACCCCTGACACATCACTTTTCCTTCAAGCTGTGCCCAAGCACTGGGGAGATGAAGCTTGAGGTGCACTTCTTGAGGTGCATCAGCAGAGGAGACCTGCTTGTCTGAAAATCAGTAATTTCATTGACACGACCCTCGCTTATCCTCACCTGGGTGGGCACCCAGCTCACTTGCTCAGTGACTGCCCGAGGGTGTGCCAAATAAAGGCAACCATCAGAGCTCTATAGAGGCCAGTAGGTTGTACAGACCGGAAGGCTGCAAACTGGTCTCTTGGGGGAAATTCACGTAGGGTTTAGGTCTACAGCTGTGTCTATGGCACAGGACAAAGAATGAGCGAGACCACACTGTCCACCTTAATTTCCAGGGAGAGAGTTTATTTCCCTCATCCGAGGAAGGGAGGCGAACCCGTGTGACAGACTTGTCCGAGGAACGAGTCTGAGAAAGGACCCGTGACAAGACCCCTGAAACAATCAGTGCAGCGGCTTATAAAAGTAGGTGGGGAAAGGGAGGTACATCATACATAATCCGATCAGGGAAAGAGGTAGGAGGAGAATGAAACATAACTGACAAGGTACAAACCAATCAAGGAACTTAACAGGAGTGGCTAGCTCAAAACTTCCAGTGAACAACTGAACTGAGAAGAACTTTCTGGAATTGGGGAATAGAACCAGGGTTGACAGGCATGGGCAAAGATGGGGTTAACAGAAACTTTCTAGAGGTAAAGGTAGGGTTTACACTTTGAGGGACAGGTTCTAGGAGAGGATTGAACTGGAACATACCAAAACATGGAGGGTTAGGGACAATCTAAATTTATGCACCACCACATTTCATAGTATGGCTATGCAATCCTTTATCTTCATGCTTGTCCTTCAGGGCTGCCTACAAAGTGCTGTGCCTGTTTGACATCTGTGTTTTCAAGGGATCCCTTTGTCATCAGAACTACAGGAGGGAGGAGAGAGAAGGGCTCCATGATGTTGAGGAGGTGAGCAAGGCTTGTGTCCCTCACCTTGAAGGAAGCATCACCAGAAGTCTGCTGATATAGATGGAGATGCATCACATCTTGATGCATCTATCTTAAAGGACCTGCTTGCAGTGGTACCTTGTCCTGGTGCACCTCCCCTCCCTGAGCTTGCTTTGTGTGTGCCAGGTGCTGCTCTTGCACCTGGGAAGGGGAAACCCTCTGGCTGCAGGGAGCTGGAAGAGAAGGTCATTCTGGAGAGTGTACATCTCCAGTGGGCTAGTGCTAGATAGTTCGGGGGGCAGTTTGAGGATCTGTGGAGCTAGGTGTACTCTATTAGAGCACTTCTCTGGTTTGTAATAAGAGGGATCTCTAGCCTGAAGTGTGGGGCTCTTGTTCCTCTTGAATGTCACTGAATAGCCACCAAGGGGTGCTTCCATTCTGCCATGTAGGAAAAGTAGCTGGAAAAGCTGCTGATGCCTAAATCAAAGAATCATAGAAGAGGTTGGAAGGAATCTTAGGTTATCTAGTTCTAACCCCTCTGCCATTTAGTGGAAGGGCAGGGACACCTTCCACTAAATGCACTTTTAGCTCAGGGTGGACAGCTGAGGCATGGACCTCAATCTATGTTTGCAGAATGTTGTGTATCTGTACTGTCATTATGTGGTCCTGGCTGGCAGTGTGCCCTTCCTAGGAAGAGTACCTACCGGATGACCTTGTCACCTCAGCAGTGGCGCAAGGCAGACTGATCTCACTGCACTCAGCTTGCTGTGCTTCAGGGGATCAGGGGCTCTCATATTGAATGTCTGCCACAGGTATGGGCTGAAAATCAAAATTGAAGTGTATTGTGTGGAGCCTCCTCTGGAGATACTCAAAACCTCCCTGGACACAATCCTATGAGACCTGCTCAAGGTGAAACCTGCTTTATCACAGGACTTGGACAAGATGATCTCAAGAAATCCCTTTTGAATTCAAACCATTCTGGTATTCTGTTTAGCGGTGTGTCTCTGCTTACAAGTTTGCAGTGTCCAAGGGTGTTTCCTGGTTCTGCTCTTTGCTGCAGCAGCTTTGGAAGGACTTGAGTGCAAAATTCCTATTTAGTAAGGGCAAAGAAAGAGTGCAGGTTTTCCAAATGGGTTATCACCAGTGTTTTTGGCACATAGGTGGACATGCCCACACAGGCCTGTGGGTGCCCCTTGTCCTTCCAGAGGTGGCTTGTGAGCTTTGCTTCTTTTTGAATCCCAGGTCCTGTTGTGCTTAGAGAAAGCCAGGTGCCCCTTTTTATTTGTATTTCTGAAGGGGACAATTTACAACCTGGGGTGTTGATTTTTGTTTTAACTGTGCTTGTTTCCTAGCTGCAGCCTGTTTCCACAGATAAAATCGGTGGTTTTTCCCCTTTTAAGAAGGCTGTCACCTACCTCTTCCAGGCAGCAGAACATGGCACGGTGCTGCAGGAATGTGCTCTAATAAAGTAAAAAAAAATTGCTGCTGTGCTGAATAAGGGGTGTTCTCAGCTAAAAGCCATTAGTTTCTGCAGATGCTGAGGCCTCTGCTTTGTCTGAGTATGTGGCCCTTTTGCCTGTTGGTGACAAGCCTGTGGACATGATCTGGGGTGACAGACAGGACTGTGCTCATGTTGCCCCAGGGGAGCTCTGGGGCTGAGCTGGCCTGAGGGAGCTTCTGAGTTGCAGCCAAGGCATGTGGACGTGTACACCTGTGCTGTGGGTTGGGGGACCTGGGGGCACCTGAACTATCAGAGAAGAGAAGGGAGGACAGGGCTTGAAGATAATATGGACCCTGGAAGTACAGGCAAAAAAAAATTAGGACTGCGTTCACAGCTGCTGACTCCCACCTTCCTCACCATGCTGCAGATGAGATTTCCCTTCAGAAAATGAAAGTTGTTCTTTGGATAAAAGCTATGAATAAAACTTCCTTTCTGAAGTGCCTTGATGTGTCCGTGACTGCAGGGCTGTTGGAACATCTTGAGACAAAGAATGCTTGAAGGGATATTGGTGAAAATCTGCAATGGGAGAACGCCAAAGATTGCACTCAGAGATTGAATTTTGTGTGTCTGAAGTCATCTGTGGGCCCAGTCCTTGGCAGTGGTTCTGTGGGGATCTTGGGAGCACGTGCAGGTTTTGGAGAGAGGGAAAGGCTGAGACAAATTTGGATGTGTCCCCAGGGGAAAGATGGCCTGAGTTTGCTGTATGCCTTACTCTTTTTGGAGGCTGTTTGATGGTTTCCTGTGAATCACAGAATCAAAGTAGTTTGAAAAAGGCCCTTTAGATCATTGAGCCCAGCTGTAAACATTATACTGCCAAGGCCGCCACTCAACCATGTCCCCAGGTGCTAAAGCCACATGTCTTTTAAATCCCGCCAGGGATAGTGACTCCAGCACTGCCCTGAGCAACCTGTGCTAGTGCTTGACAACCCTTTGGTGGATAATTTTTCTTTAATCTCTAACCTAAACTTCCCCTGGTGCAACTTGGGGCCATTTGTTCATATACTACTACTTGGTAGAAGAGCCCGCCTGGCTCCACACTCATGTCAGGGAGCAGTAGAGAGTGAGAAGGTCCTCCCCGAGCTTCCATTTCTCCAAGCTGATCTACCCCAACTTCCTCAGCCGTTCCTCATCAGACTTCTGCTCCAGATCCTTTCCCAACTCTGTTGCCCTTCTCTGGATGTGTTTGCTGAAGATCATTCTTGTCACAAGGGGCCCAACCACTGAATCCAAGCTCCATCCCCCTGTATCATTTCCCCCAAAGTGGTCCTCCTGTTAGTACCCTGAGAACTGGTCCTGTTCGACTGACCCTCACCTGTGTGGATGTGTTATATTACAAGGAGGAACACCTTTTTGTCAGGTATTTTGGTGATCAATGGAATTACATTGGGGATGTAGCCTTTTTTGGGGATGCACTGCAAAAACCAGATGGAGTTTGAGATGAGAGAGCCTACCCAGCAGAGTCTCCTAAAAGGCAAGTAGAACGTAAACTGAGAGCAGCTTGAATGGTGCAGATGCATCCCCTTTCCTGCTCTTGGAATGCCCTGTGGGCATTGTCCTCTTTGCCTGTTAACACGTGCTATGTTTTTAGTTTGCTGGCTGTGGAGACTGTTGGATTTGTGGGCCAGTCTAATTACAGCTCCTTTCCACAAGATGTGTTTTAATGTAATTCAATTTTAGGTGGTGCTGGTGCACTTTATGATGAAGCTCCTCTGTGCACCTGGAATAATCCTTGTCTAGCTCTCACTGTTTTGCACTGCCTCAGGCTGGCTCTTTTTAAGGTTTCAACAAGAATGGGTGTTGTTTCTCAGAAAAAGGTTACAGATTTTTGATCTTTTACCTGTCCTTGTAAAAATTCAGCCAGCCTCAGCACACCATCAGCCTCTGAAAACAAACATTTGATTTTTAAAACGTCTATTTGTTGCTGTACTCTATTGCCTTTGCACCTGAATGAAGGAGCCTGACACCATGTTGGAGGTTAGGATTTTTCCTTTTTTTTCCTTTTCTCTTAGGGAATTTTCTCCCTTTGTTGCCTAAGATAACGAGGATCCTTAGGAGAGACAAAAGAAGTGGCCAAGATGGGGAGGAGGGGTGCAGCTGGCTGTTGGGATTTCTCTTGGGAAGGGCAGAGATACCACAAGATTTTGGGTGAAGGGCTTCACTCTCGCCCTCGGGATCAGAAGTGAGATGGGCAGGCTGCTGCTGTGGGAGAATTTGCTGCCACTGCGGAGTTCTGTCCTGCACTGCTTTCTGCTTACCGTGGGCGAGCTTCTGCTCTCAAGAGCAGCTGTTGAACTGGGACCTTTCAACACAACCTCACTGGGCAGGAACGCCAGCCCCTTCCGCCTTCCCAGAGGGGGCGTCTCTGGCTGCTTGCAGCGGCTGCTTGTGGGAGCCCTCCTGCCTCTGCCCAGCCCAGCTGCTCCCTGCCGCTGCTCCAGGTTTTTTGGTGCACTTTATCTGACACCCCGCGCCTGCCGGGAGCCCCCGCTGCTTGTGCCAGGGCTTGGGGCTTAGTGCTACACTTTGATTCGATGCCTCCGGGGGTCTTCTCCCCTCTGCCGTTCTAGCTTGCTGCTTCTGAGGTTCCTGCTACAGCTCCTTTCGTTATCCAGAGGTGCGCCGGGAGCAGCTGCTTCCTGTGAGTTTCCAAAGGAAGCCCCTTCTCCATCCCCTCTGCCAGCCCACCCGCCATGACCCCATGGAGAGAGGCGGCCGAGCTCGTGCCACAGCGCCCCCTGCAGCCGCGGGGGAATCACTGCACCCGCCCTGCCTGGCCGGGAGCCACCAGCGCCCCTGCTGGCTGTGCCCGGAACTGCACCAAAGCAGAAGGTGCCAGCAGCCAGGAGAAGGCTGGGACTGGGTCTCTGGCTCTGTTTGCTGTTGCTGCCGGGGTTGTTGTTTGTTTGCCTTGTTACACACACACTAACGCACTAGTCAAGAGCTGCTAGTCCTTTTCCCATATCTTTGCCTGAAAGCCCTGTAATTTCAAAGTTATAATAATTCAGAGGGGAGAGGGTCATATTTTCCATTCCAAGGGAGGTTCCTGTCTTCCTTGGCAGACACTTGTCTTTCAAACCAAGATTCACCACCACAGGCTTTGTGTTGCCTTACATGGAAAAATGGCTTTTTCTGAAACCTTGTCCTCATTCTATTCCTGAGCCTGAGACCTGGACCCCCAGGCATTGCACAGACATTGCATGGGTAAAAATTTTCCCCATCCCAAGTGTTTGGCAGCCACCTTCCAGCCCTACTCCAATGGCAGCTCTCATCCTTCAGTCTTGTCTGTTGCCTTCCTTTTCTTGGAAATGGGTGGTCATGGCTCTGAAGCCATGAGACCTGAGACTTTTTCTAGCATGGGTCTCCTACCATTTTTTTCTGGTGGCCCCCTCCTGGCTCTGTCTGCAGCTCAGGCTTTCTCTCACCCCTAGCTCTTCCTTTCTGGGAAAGCTGTAGAGAAGGCTGCTGAGCCATTTTCCAGACCAAAGGTTTCTCTAAGCTCCAGTATCTTTGCAGGCCCTCACTTTGCTTTGGCAACCCATTGCCATCCATGTTTCACTTGTATGTCAAAGCTTGTTCTGTCCATCAGTGTTACTCTGGACCTAATTTTTTAGCTGAACCTTTTGACAAGAACCGCTGTACAAAAGGTGATACTTAGACAAGGGCTCCTGACAAACTAAAATAATCTTGGGCGTACCATTTCTAACCCTGTTCCAAATGCAACCCTAACCTTTCGCTGTCTGTCAGCCTTAGCTGTAGTTCTTGCTTTCCATCTGAGCCTTAGAGGTACAAAGCCAGATTGAGTTCTTCCAGCCCATGTGTCTTGGCAGCCCTTTTCCTGCCACAGTCCAAGTGCAGCTTTAGGCTTTGTCCCTCTCATAACCCTAACCCTAATCCTGGCACTGGCACTCATTTCCACAGAGCAGTTGAAAAGGCTGCACAGCCATTGCCTGGATGAAAACTGACCCAGCCCAACTGTCCTGACAGCTCCTGCTTGGCTTTTGAAGCCCTGGCTCAGCTGTAAGCTCTGGCTTTCACTCAAGCCTCTTATTTTTTGTGAAGAACTGCAGGGAAAACCCCTAACCCATGGCTCACACCAAAGCTTTCACTCATCCTGGGACTCTGGGCTGCACTCACTTGTCTTTGGCAGCCGCTTTCCCGCTTTGCTCCAGCAGTAACACCAGGCATTCTGCTTCTGAGCCTGACCCCGTGTTTGCCTGTGGACTGTGAGGAAGGGATATAAGGAGGGGCCTGCAGCCATTTATTTCCTGGCAAAAGGTGTCTCACATGGATCTCTTGGCAGCCCCTCACATGGCTCCCTTGTGCCATTCCCAAAATTATCTGGATCTGGGCAACCTTCACACAGAACTCACTGTCATTGTCACACAAGGTGATAAATATTTGTCTTGGTTTGGAAAGACAGGTGTCTGCCAGTTATTTGTGAAAGCTGGAGCTTCCCTTGGAAAGGAGAATGTAAACCCCCTCCCTCTAAATTGTTGTAATTTTGAAATTAAGGGGCTTTCCGGCAAAGATATGGGAATAGGAATAACAGTTCCTTACTAGGAATATTAAAAAATACAAATGTAGTAGTACAAAAAACCCAAGCAAACAACAACAAAAAAACTCCTAGAAACACTGACAGAGTTAGAATACAACTTGACACCCTGTTGGTCAGGGTGTTGGGAGCAGTCCAAAATAAGTCCTCCTGGAGTGACAGATGTGGTTCTGTTGGAGTAGAGATGATCCTGTAGAAGGGTCCAGTGGTGGCGAGATGGATCCAGTCTTTCCTTGGGAATCCACTGCAAACAGGCTGCCTTGGTGTTCCTGAGTCTCAGTTTTTATCTAGGTAGGAACAGCTGTGTCCCCCCACTGGGTGGAGTGTCTCACAATGGGATGATGTAATTTTATCAGTGATGTGGTGAGCCTTAATGGCCCATTAACAGCAGATATACCCTGGAGGGAAGATGGATGTGGAAGAGATAAGGAATATTGCCCCACCTGGTTTTAGCAGCTGGCCCATTAACAGAAGGCACCAGCCCCCTCTCCCCTGGCGCCAGGAGGAAAGAAACACCTTCCCAACCAGTTTTAACAGATGGGAAATAGAATACATCTTGCACTGAACCCAAGACAATATTAGAAATTATTTATTCTTCTGCGGTAATTTAAACACTGACAGTTTTAGACGCAGGGCTGTTGGGCTGACACATTAGTGTTTGTTTGGGAGCTTTGGGCAGCTGGAGCTGATCCTTCAGGATTTCCTTCTGGTTGCTCTCAGCCTGCAGGTGAGGAGGTGTGTGTTGCAGCATCTTCCCAGCCAGATTCAAGTAGCAAAACAATGAATGCTACTTGCTGTGGTTACAGACTGCTAGCTATGTAAATTTAGTTAACACTAGAGAGTATTGTTTGAGATTCTGTTGTCTTTAAAGTTCCAAAACCTGGCCAGTAATATGCGCATCACATTAAATCAGGGGATTTCTCTGGGTTGTGGATTTGAGACTGTTGTGGGGTGTGTCTGAGGTTCTCTGAGATCTGTTTGTGGGCCAAGAGGGACCCTGAAGAGCTGTTATTTCCATGCTGTGACAAGCTGCAGGCATGCTAGTATTGTAACTATTTTTATAAACCACATACTAGGAATTCCTTGGTGTCCTGTGGCCGTTTGTTTTAGATTTCCTGCTTCCAGCACTGTGACTTTCCAATGTTTCTTACAGGCTTGTAGTCATAGCGGCATTGGAGGTTTCTCTGTGGACCTCACATGCCATGGCAGTGATCATGTGGGACACGCTGGAGTGGGTGCATATGGGGACACTGGGACCTGCTCGGAGGGTGCTGCCACTGATGGCTCTCACCCAGCTTGCTGTGGCCCAAGAACTTCTCAGATCAGATGGTAACAGTGATATTTCATCACATGTTCATCTCTTGAGGCAAATGTGGGCCTAAGAACAAAGTGTGGTGGGTCAACCTGATGTTGTGGTAACTCTGCTGGGTAGTCAAACTCACAGAAGGGTTGTGAAATGTTCTCCTGGGCTGGACCTTGCTCTGGGCAGGCAGTGTGGCCAAGGATGTGCTTCCAGAGGCTTTTTAAAAAGCCAGGGATACTTTCTCATTGGGAGAGTACAATTGGAGAAAAGAGGCTGGAAGATGTTCTTGGTAGGGCTGGGTACCTCCTCTTAGCAATGTGCTCTGAAGTGAGGTGCAGTGGGTCCCAGCATCCCTCATGCTGGACAAACTGATCTGGCATGGAGCGCTTCCTTAGGGTACCAATTACTCTGAGCCTTCCCCAGCCTCCTGAATTTGCCCCATTTGCTCAGTCATGCCAGCCCTTGCAAGCACTGGATGTGTTGTGAAGTTGCTGATCACTCCAAGCAGTTTTGTTTTGGATTTTCCTGAGGATTGAACGCAGAAAGGGCGAGTGCTGTTTTTTCCACCTTCAGCTATCTCTTGACCTTAGGCTGGCCTTCCTGAAAAGCACAGCCCTTGGTATGCAGAACAGCAGGAGAGCTGGGGTCCATCATGTGCAGCATTCCTCCTGCTTTTGCACTCTGGGGCTGCCTGTCTGCTCTTTTTAGCCCCCTGTACAGGATAGAAATAAAAATACAATATAAAATAATATTAAGGTAGGTGCAGAAAGCCAGGCTTCCTGTTCCAGCACTGTCCCTCATGGGAGTTTGGGACAGAGCTGGGAGAGGAGGCTCTCTGAAGCACAGAGGAGCAGGACCATGCTGTGTGACATATGGATAGCCCCATTAGGGGCTTTGGTGCTGAATGGTACCATAGCTTGGCTGTTGGAACATGTCTGAGTCATGAATCATGAATCATGAACTGAGGCTGGGGTGTCACCTGGGCAGCGAATTTCAAGAGAACATGGTGGTTTAGAACAGTAGAGGAAGGTGCGAGGAGAACTGCAGCCCATGTGAGCTGGCCTCTTTGAGATTTGATGCTGTCCAGGTATTGTCTGAGCACCTCTTGCTTCATTTCCATGCTTCAGAGCTTTGTGTTGCCTGTGTAGCTGTAAAATCCTTGCCTGGCATGTGTGAGGCTGTGTTTGCAGAAGTGTACACTGCTGTGGGTTCCTGAAGGAACCAGTGGGACACCCAGGACAGTGACAGCAAGGTGCTGCAGGTACCAGGGTGGAGCAGGACCCTGCAGGAGCAATGACTCCTACCAACCATGAGTCCTGCTTGCCAGGATCCTGCACTTTGAGTGTGCATTAGTACCTGTTTGTTGTGCTCCAAACTGAATCCAGCTACTCCTTGGGTGCCCTACACTTAATACCTGCTCCCACAATATACAGAAGGGTGCACAGAACATCTCTTGGCTTGGCTTCATCTGAGTGCTCTCATTCTGCTGGATGGCTGTTGGAGCACAAGTTTCCTGTCTAATAGTGGTCTAGCAGCTGCAGGTACAAATGGAGTCCTTGGTGCTGTGCTTACGTTGCCCAGCACAAGCATCAGTCAGGTTGCACTTGACGGTAAGTGCCCAGGTGTGCGTTTTGTTGGCTCAGAGCTAGATTCTCAGCAGGCAGTGTTGAGCAAGCAGGAAACTGGATACTTTGATGTGGAGACATGTTGTATGGTGGAAAGTCTGGAAAGGCACTTCGGCTTTCATGCCAGCATCCACCTCTCCTCCTAGCATGCAGGATATAGGCAATGGCAGTCTTTCCATCAGGTATGATCTTGAAAAGCCTCCTCAGCAGTGATAAGTGAAAAGCATCCTCAGCCGTGAAGCTATCTGTGATGGCTTTGTCCTGGACAGTCCTTGGGGCTGCTCACAGCTGTCTGTGACAGTTCCAAAAGGCAGTGCTGTCTCCCAAGTGCTGTGGCTTCCAAATGGTGTGTTCCTTCATCTCTGCTTATGTGGATGAGTTAATGTCATGCCAGGGTGCTGGGCAGCACATCCTGGCCAAGGCTCTGCACTCCCAAGGCTCCAGCTCAGACGCCCTGCAAGCACGTGACTAAGCCAGGCTGAGAGGAGTAGTTTGCACATGACTTTGGGTATATTACCCTGTTATCCCTGTAACCACTCTAGAGCTTTATTCCTTTTTCTTCATATGTTGACCTCCTCTTCCAGACTTGGCAAGTGTGTTTCTGCAATGCCTGTTAAAAGTTCTTTTCAAGCCCTGAAGATCTTGTCCCTTTACAGGCTGACTAATCAGAGCCACTGTGTCTTCTCTATGCTTTTGCTCTCAGCTCATTTTCAGTGCCCCTTTTCCTCTGAAGATCATACTGAGAAGATCTTCTCCCATATCTGAGGGAAAAGAGAGGTGAACCACTCTGCAGAACATGTACTGGCTTGGAGCTGCGTGTACAAATGAGGTAGAAAATCGCTCCTCACAGGGTGCTCGTGGTACTGGTGTTGGGACTGCATGTCCACAGGATATTGGGAGCACGTGTTAGTGAGCCTCAGCCTTTGAACTGGGAAAATCTGTCCTTCAGCTGCAGAGGAGACTTTGGCCACTCATATGGAAAGGCTGGTAGGAGAAGGAGAACACATGGTCAGTGCCTAGTCTTGGATTGGTGTTGGCTCAGTTGTGGAATTTCTGATAATGTTCTTGGCTTCTGCATGGATGCTACAATTCCTGGAGGAGCCCAGGCAAGAGCAAAAGGAAATAATGGCATAGTGGACTCAGTCTGGTGTAGGAATGGCTTGTGCTTTCAGGAGAATAAAAATAAATCCAAGGGAGGAGGATAGTAACCTGATGTGCCTCAAATTGTGTAACTGAAAATGTCATTGCTAGCAGCAGATGCTGTGTAGAGGCTGTGCCGCAGTGACTGGGGCTGCTCATGGAGAGGGACAAAGCACATCTTTCAGCACTGCTCTGCTAGTCTTGAAATGCAACGAGACAGTTCCTAGTGTGTGGTCTGCCTGCCAGCATGTGCCACGTTGGTGTGCTCACTGCGTGTGTGTGGTGCCTAGCACTAGGGACTTGCTGAGGAGGTTGTGCCATGACCTCATGGAGGACTTGTCCTTGGCTGCTGAGTGCTTGATGCCTGCCTGGTGCAGGGGTGTTGCAGGCCGGCAGCATGGGGGTGGGGCATGCATCAGTTAAAAGGTGTAAAAAGGCATAAAAACTTGAGCATGGAGAATGAAAACTCCCCACTTGTGACTGCAGCGATAAACCTGCAGTGTTTGCACGATGTGTTAGTGAGAACATGTTGATCTTCGTAAGAAAACCAGAAGCTTTAGAAAATTGGGCTGTCTCATTTGAGATTAGAGTTTCTCTTTAATCTGCAAATTCTTAATTGGTATGGAAATAGCTTGTTACGTGGGGTTCTCTGTTCATCTATATCCATGTACCAGTGCAGTGGTGCTCCTTAGCAGGTGGTATACTTCTGTTAAGGATAATGGACAAGTTCCTGGCTCTGAGGTCAGGCAGGATGCTCTAGATGCAGCAGGCAAAAGCAGACCACAGCACCAGGCAGACATCATTGTGTCTTAGGAGATGATGGGAAGAGATGCTTGCTCCACAGGGTTATCATGGAATCACAGAATATTCTGAGTTGGAAAGAACCCACAAGGATCATTGAGTCCATTCCTTAAATGAGTGGCCCATATGGGGGTCAGACCCACAACCTTGGCATTGTTAACACCATGCTTCATCCAACTGAGCATTATGAATAGTATAGTGTGTTAAATGCTGAAGGTTCCCTGGTGTCTCACGTCACAGCTGGCCACAGTGACTCTGGCCCCTGCCAGCGCAGTTTAAAGGAGCCTTCCACACACTGGAATGGCATGTCAGCCTGGGAGCTGGAGCAGGGCCCTGTGAGGACCTGGGGTGCTGCCATACTCTCAGGGTGCCCTTTCTGCAGCCAGCTCTGTGTGCAGACAGGGGACCAGGGGCTCTCTCGTGACACCTGTAGGGGCTTTGTAGGGCCTCTTCTTGACTTTGCACATGGTCGGAGTGGGTATCCTGGTTAGAATCATTGAATCATCAAAGTTGGAAGACACCTTTAAGATCATCAAGTCCAATGGCCCACCCAGCACTGCCACTGTAACCCCCAAATGACATCACCCAGTGCCTGATCCAGACCCTTCTTAAATACTGGGAATGGTTCCTGACCACCCTAACAGTGAAAAATTTTCTTCTGATTTCTAATCTGAATCTCCCCTGTCTCAAGGCCATTTACTCTTGTTCTCTCACTGCAGGCACAGCAAAAGAGACCAGCCCTCACCTCACTACAACCTCCCTTCAGGGAGTTGGAGGGAATGAGTTCCCCCTATGAGCTTTCTCTTCTCAAGACTGAACAAACCCAGCCCCCTCAGCCGTTCCTGATAAAACATTTTTAATAGACTCTTCACAAGCCGTGTTGCCCTTTGCTGGATGTGCTCCAGAACCAAAATGTCCTTTTGTCCCCTTTTGAAGTGAGGGCCCCAAAACTGAACATCATACTCGAGGTGCTTCACCAGTGCTGAGTACAGGGGATTGGTCACTTCCGTAGTCCTGCAGGCCACACTATTTTTGCTGCTGACCTGCTTGGCTACCTGGGCGCACTGCTGGCATCCCCAAGTCCCTTTCTGCCAAATGGTTCTCAAGCCACTCCTCCCCCAGCCTGGAGCTGCAGGGAGTTGCTGTGACCCAAGTGTAGGACCTGACACTTCACCTTACTGAACCTCATGCAGTTGTCCTCAGCCCATTGATTGAGTCTGTCCAGGTGTCTCTGGAGAGCCTTCCTACCCTTGAGCAGATTAAGTGAATCTTGAGGTTAAAGTGTCTCCTCTGGATCTAACTGATATCCCAGCCTTATTTTATCTAGGCAGGTGGCTCCAGTTCTATGGAAATACACGGGTGTACGATGGCTGTGATACTGTTTTGTGCCTGTCACTAGCTGGAATGAGAGGCCAGAGCATACAGAAGATGTTTCTGCTCATTTGGGACCACTGCTGAATGTGGGACTACCCTGTTCTGGGGCTGGTCTGGCTCTTGCTCTGCTTGCTGTGCCAAGCAGCTGGGCTCTGAAAGCAATGGGACATGAATGCCTGTAATGTCTGTGTAGAGCTTGGTATGGCCAAGCTGGGCACAGACAGAAGAAGAAAGGCCTATAGATGTTTTCTCTTGGTTCTTTGAGAGAGGGGGGGTTCTGCCCATTCTGTTCCTGGCTGTCCAACGCTGGCTGTGGCCTGAGCTGAGTGCTTTCAGAGCGCAGTCTGTCCTGGGCCATGGCCCGTAGTGAGGACTCCTTGGCACTTCCCTTCCAAGGGCAGGTGGCTGTGTTTGTGGCTCTGGGTGGCACTTGCTTCTGAGAGGAGGAGGCACATGGCCTGGTAACTGCTTCCTGCTGGTATCAGAGTGAGCGCTTTGCAGGGGACTCCTCTGGGTTTGACTGTGCCCCCCACAGCTATCCATGGGTGTGAGTCTGAGTAGAAATAAAGGTGCCAAGAAGTGGCTGCGCTGCTTTGGTCAGGGAGAAACCCCCTCCTGTGCTCTACTGTCTCATGCCCTGTCTTTAACCCGTGCCCTTGTCTTCTCTGGTCTGGATGCCCATTCAGAGCATGCCAGTGGGCTGGCCAAGAGCTCCTCCTGCATTGCTGTGTGCCAGTGCTGCCAGCCCTGCTTCACTTGCCCAGTGTCTGGGCTTCTGTGCTGCCTCTTGTAAAGCCCAAAGCCAGGGGTGGTCTGCAGCCTGCCACAGTCAGGGAACTCCTTGATGCTGACTTCAACCTGGGAAAAGTTATTTGTGAGTCGTGTTGTGCACCCTGGAGAAAACAAGTATTAGAAATGGGCAGGTTATCCTGCCCCACAACATGGTCCAAAGGTGCCCTTGTGTCATGGTTTGACACTGGCCCAATGCCTGACACCCACAAAAGCTGCTCACTCACGCTCTCCCGCTCTCCTGCCACTACTGGGTAGAGGAGAGAAAAAAATTAATGAAGGGTTCATGAGTTGACATAAGGACTGTGAGAAGTACTTCAAGGGCAAAACAGGCTCAACTTAAAGTTGCAAAGTGAATTTATTACTAACAGAGTCAGAGGAGGATCATGAGAAGTAAAATGAGCCCTTAAAACACATTTTCTTCCCTCAATCCCCTCCCTCCTTTCCACTGACAGTGCAGGGAAACAGGCCGTGGGGATTTGGTGAGTTCATCACTTGAGGTTTTCTTCCGCTGCTCAGGGAGAGGAGTCCTTGTCCTGTGAGACCATGGGGTCCCTCCCATGGGAGACAGTTCTCTGTGAACTTTGGCAGCGTGACTCCAATCTCACAAACAGCAGTCTGACCAAAACTGATGCAAGATGAGTCCCTCCCATGGGCCCACAGGCCTCCTGAAACTGCTGCAGCGTGGGTCACTCGTCCACGGGGTGCAGTCTTTCAAGGACAGGCTGCTCCAGCCTGGAAGCAGGGGCCCTGTCTCTCCTCCAGGTCTCCCACTGGATCACAGCCTCCTCCAGGCATCCACCCACTCCAGTGTGAGCACCTCCCCCACAGGCTGCAGGTTGATCTCTAGATCTCCCGTGGATCACCATGGGCTGTGAATCGATCTCTGCATCCCCTGTGGATCCCCATGAGCTGCAGGGGCACAGCTGCTTCACCATGGTCCTCACCATGGCCTGCAGAGGAATCTTGGCTCCAGCACCTGGAGCACCTCTTTCCCTTCCTTCTTCACTGACCGTGGTGTCACCATGTTGTTTCCCTCTCATGTTCTCACCTCCTTGTCTTCTCAGACTAAAAAAAACCTGTGCCTTTGTTTTGATTTTCTTCTTAAATCTGTTATCACAGAGGTGTTACCAACCTCTCTGATTAGGCCAGCTTTGGCCAGCAGCATGTCCATCTTCAGAGCCATCAGGGATTGGCTCTGCCAGACATGATGAAAGCTTCCAGCCAGCTTCTGTGGCCTCCCGGCTACCAAAAACCAGGCCATGCAAAACCAATACACCTGGGAAGAAGAATGTCAGGCTGCAGGCAGAGGGCTGCTTTGGCAGTGTGGGTCTGGCTCTCCTTTCTGTTGGAGAGCCCAGGAAAATCCCTGTCCCTCACAGCCACTCTTGAGAGCACTGGACGTGTAGCAGAGCCCAGCTGCCTGCTCCCTGTCCTGGTGAAGAAGCTGTGCTTGGTCTCCTACCGCTGCTGCTGAGGCTTAGGAAGCAAGGCTAAAGCTCTTTGCTCTGGGCGCTGGCTCCTGGCACTGGCTGCCCTTCCCTGCCTGCAGCCTTTTCCTGCCAGCCCAGTGCTGCCTGCTTGGGATCCTTCCCTACTTGAGTGCTGGGTGCCTGGGAAGGAGCAGGTGGGGTGGTGCTGGAACAGCTGCCCATGGGAGCAGGGGCCAGGGCTGTGTGACAGCACCAGGGCTAGTGGCAGCAGGGCCCTGCAGTCCTTTGCTGGGCTCTGGATGCAGCAGACCTGAGCCACTAACTGCAGCATGAAGTATTTGGGCATCCTCCAGCCCTTGTTCAGCTGCTGCAGGTGCCTGAGCTAACACTGTATAAAAGGCAGTGAACATGCTGGGGCCTAGGCCACTCTGTGTGTGTGATGCACAATATATGGTTTTTTATTTAATTCTTTATTAAAAAAAAAACAAAGCACCTGAAAACCTGGAGTTGAGTGACATTGCATGGCCCCCTCTTGTGGGCCATGCAATGAGAGACTTCCAGCCTGGGCTAGCCCCATGATGAGGAACTTCTAGCAAGGTATTTATTTTGACCTTAGCTTGCCAGAAGTTTTGCTGCTGTGCAGACAATGTCTGAGCCTTTCTCCTTCCCTGGCTTCTCTTGGGTCCCAGTGAAACCTCGTGTGTGCTCCATTTGAGACCTTAATCCACTGGATAGAAGCAGAGGGCTACAGATGCCCCCCAATCTCTCTGGACTGGTGGTGACCCCTCCCCAGGCTTTGGAGGTGGACGGAGCTGCACTGGTGAGATGCAGTGGTTCCTAGGGGAGAGGTGCAGATGGATGCTACTAGTGTCCTGGTTTCGTGCTGTTGGGAGAGTCCTGTGCTGCTGGATTCTGTCCGGGTGCTGAAGCCACAGCTATATCAGCTGGAGACATGCGCAGGCACCTTAGAGTTGTAATGCTAGGTGCCAGGGCTCAGCCTACAGCCTGGAAGTTGTTTGTATGGTGTAAGTTCTGCTCTGGCTCTGGGAGCAGCAGGTTGGCTGGCCTGCAAAAACCGTTGGGGTGTGCCAGGTACTTAAAGTTCAGTGTCATGGAGTGAATCTTTGGGGCATAGTGGTAGTGGGGAGACCTCCTTGAGCACAGAAGGCATCCCATGCCTTGCCAGGGTTCTGAGGGATTTCACAGCCTTTTGATGATGGAAAGAAAACAGAGAGCAGGAAGAGAGTGCTGGTTCCCACAAGAGCTGGAGTACCCCAGATCCATCTTTTGGGTTACTCCAGCAGAAAATTGATTGAGCACTGGAACAGGCTCCCAGGGAAGTGGTCACAGCACCAAGCCTGTCTGATTTCAAGAAGTATTTGAACAATGCTTTCAGGCACATGACAGGATTCTTGGGGCAACGTGTGCAGGGCCAGAAGCTGGACTTGATGATCCTGGTGGGTCCTATCCAACTCAGCATATTCTATGATAGGGCGTTTCTAAAACCTGTGACGGGAGGGCTGGGAAGTAGAGCTGGTGTAGGAGCAGCTCAACTGGGTGGGTGCTGGCAGGTCCTGCTGGGAGCCAAGCTGAGGCAGGTGGGGGAAGACTGGTGTGCTCATGTGCTGCTGGCAAGGAGGGGTAAGATGAGCACCTGGAGCCTCCTGCAGCACAGAGACCACTGTGGAAAATGAACCAAAGCCAGGTCTTCTACACATCTGGTTCCAAGCACACACTTGGGATGAGACTGCTCCCTGTTGGAGCCCAACAGGATTGTTCTGAGCTGCTGCACCCACTTGGTCTGAAATCTCTGCATGGTCCTTCCTGGAGAGCACCTATACTAGAGCTGCATGTGTCTTCTAGCTTGGCTTATCCTTGTATTTTCTGGGCTGTCCTGGGACAGTATAGGGGGGGGCTGTACAGGACAGGGTTAGTGTCTTCGTTTTGAGACAAATTCCAGGAGAAAACAGTCTGGAGTAAGTGTTTCCTTAAAGAGAAAGGACTTCAGTAACTCCCTTTTGTTCTGCCAGTGAGAGAAATGGATACCAGGGAGTGAAGCTGAAAAAACCCTGTTTATTAACACAAAAGCAAGTGTGCCTGCAAGACATAGAAAAAGAAAAGGAAAAAAAAGATGAATAAATGCTAGATATTGAAATTTTGGAATCCTACCTCACCCCCCCTCACCCCCCAAAACCCAATATCAACCTTCTCCAGGCTGCTGCCACCTTCTGCTTTGGTGCAGTTCCAGGCACAGCCAGCAGGGGCGCTGGTGGCTCCCGGCCGGGCAGGGCGGGTGCAGTGATTCCCCCGCGGCTGCAGGGGGCGCTGGGGCGCGAGCTCGGCCACCTCTCTCCATGGGGTCATGGCGGGTGGGCTGGCAGAGGGGATGGAGAAGGGGCTTCCTTTGGAAACTCACGGGAAGCAGCTGCTCCCGGTGCACCCCTGGATAATGAAAGGAGCTGAGCAGCAGCTGGAATGGCGGGGTAGGCTCACCCAGAGGCAGCAAGCAAGAGGTAGCAGAGGCTGTGCAGTTGTAGCTGGACTGTGGGACCTGTCAGCAGGCCAGGGTAAAAAGTGTAGCAAAAAACCCCGGTGCAGTAGCAGGGGCATGGCAGGGGGTGCTGGGGAGCAGCAGCCCAGTTCCCAAACAGGGCAAGGGAGAGGCTCCACGGGATTTCTCACCAGCGCTGGCTGGTACCTACATCTGGGCTGTGCAGGAGGGCAGTCCTCAGCAGGAAAACGATGGTGTTCCTGTGTCCTGGTGCCTCATGTATTGGTTCCTGGCTTCCCACAGCAGAGCAGCAGGAAAAACAAGCCAGCAAGTCTAGTCACAGTGCTGAAGAAAATAAAAACAAACCCAAAAGAAACAGCAGGATTTTTGGTCAGAGACACCAGCTGCGTCGTCAGTCCAACAGCTCATGCAGAAAAGGGAAGAGCTGCCCCCCTCCTCACCCCTGCCTCAACTCCCTCTAGAAACCCCAGCTTGGCTCCCATTCATGGTGATAGCCCTAGAGCCAGGAAGGATGGGGGCGAGGCAGGGACAGCAGCCACCCCTGGGCACAAAACAAATAAAAAACCCCAAAAATTATGTAGGGATAATAAACCATCCCCAAAACACTTAGTCATGAGAAAGAAGTCCTGTGTCATCTTGTTCACAGATGCCATGAAACTCCTCCCTGCTCATGTTGTGCGTTTCCTTGCTCCCACCTAGCTTGACTTAGATGTGGGCCAGGATGACCTGGCCTGTGCCATGTAGCCAGAATCAGAGTTAGCAGCCTTTGCCTCTTCAGTATGGTGGCATGAGCCATGGACCAGCGTCAGCATGCAGAATCAGTCACCTCCTGCTGGCCTGAGCACTGTTCACCTGTGGGACCTGTTGGGTTTTGGTGTTCCTGCCAGCATGTTCATCCTGGGGAGCTGCAGCAATGTCCCATCCACCCAGGCTCAGCTCTGTTGCCGATGTTGACCCTGCGTGTGGCGGGGCTACTCCTGGCCTTCCGGCCACCACAGCACTGGTGGGAGGAAGGCAGTGAGGCCAGCTTTTTCTTGCATCTGGCAGTGTCCAACCTATGCCCAGGCCCCAGACAAATCAGGCCTAGGCATGTGTGTGTCAGCTCGCCATCTGGCCTGGTACTAAGAGTGCATGAAGCCTCGGCGGGAGTGCTGGGCACTGTTCCTCTGTGTTTGGGTTTAGCTGCTCTGGCAGCGCCTGGGAGCTGTGGCCATTGCAGACACCAGCTAAAAAGTTCTGCTGGCCAAACTGTACCACAGCCACAGTTGCAGGGAGCCTAAGGGAACACTGTTTGCCCCAGAGAGCTCTCATGGTGCTGCATTGCCACAGACCCCTCACTGGTCCACTGGAGAGGGCCAGTGTGGGGACCTGGTTGCCCCTGGCACTACGGTGCTGCTAAGAGCTGGACTTGCAACTGCAGCCCCTCTGATCAGGCCTAGTGTGGGGGAGTTGTTGGAAATGACCCCTCCCTCAGCCCATCCTGCCCATAGGCTGCAAGGTGGGTGCCACTCAGGCAGGGTCCTCCTTACTGCAGGGACACAGGCCTGGGGACAGAGCCAGCCCAGCCCCAGCACTGCACCTGGGGCTGCTTGGGGGGAGACATGGCTCTTCTCATCCTTGCTTGCCCCATCTTCATCCCCATAGCAGCTCTTCTGTGGTCACAGGCTTGCAGCCTTGTCAAGTTTCCTGCATCCTCTCCAATCTATTTCTGCTGTCATTGCTGCTTGGCAGAGGCTGGTTCATTTACTTCCCTCTACTGCTGCAGGGTTGGCAGCGTCCAACAAGACTTACAGCATGGTCTGGGCTGTACCCGGGGCTCTGAGGAGTTGGAGTGTGTTCGGTGCAAGCCCCAGACATGCCTCTTCTTGCCGTGACTGGCTGCCATGTTGGTCTTCGTGGATTTCAGGCATCACTGAACTGTGGCGATATCTGTGTTTGGGCTCTTGCTGTAGCTCAGCAGAGCAGATGTCCCCAAGCTTATCCCTGAGAGTTTAATTCTGGCAGCTTTGTTGTTCTGAGCTGCCACAGGGTTGGCTCAGCCTCCTGGAGGGGTGAATAGAAGGATGGAGTGCCTCAGATTCAGCAGTCTTGTCATTGTACATTTTTTTTTGTGTTGTGTCTTGCAGAAATAACATTCATCCCAGATTTGATGATAATGAAAATACAGAAAAAAGAAAAGCAGGTTTGTGACCCTCTCTCCTTCTCCCAGTTCAGCTGTCAAGGCCTGAGGACCATGTCCCTTGTGGAAATTGTTGCAACTGATGTGTGGTGGGAAGGAGGCTGGGAGAGTGTTGTCTTGAATTTCCAGACAGGGGTGCAGCTCCCTCCTTGAAATTTGACTTGAGCTGCACCCCAGAGTGGGTGAGCCTGATGGGGCAATTGGACAAAGTGGGGTTTATTTTCGTTAGTGTAAATACTCTTGACTTGGTGCTGCCCCGAGTGAAGAAACAGCCCTTCTTTTTGTTTCAAAGTCCATAGTACTGATTCTTGCTATAATCTCATTACACAACCATGTTTGCTGTGATTGCTGTTACTGACATGGTACACCAGGATTTATACGAGCTGGGAGATTCACGAAGATCATGTTTGGGAGCTGTGAGAGCTTGGACAGGGGGAATTTTCTTCCCTTACTCAGAAAAAATCCTATCTCACAAAGCTGTCATTTCTGGATTGCTGCATTGGATCATAACAACCTGCTGCTCCCAGAGGAGATTTATGAGTCAGTGGTCTCTGTATTAACTGTGTGCAGGGGAAGAGCCTGACCACTGGCACTCTGCTGAGGGGAAAGGACCTGTTACATTACAGAGTGTTGCTCTGCCTGCGGGGCTGAAATATGGCTGGAGGTATAAAACAAACTGGTCTGCCTGAAGCTAATTTGTGTCCGTGCTGCTTTTAATGGAAACCATTAAAGTGAGCACTGAGCTAAGGGATAAATCTGTTTGAGAGCACAAGCCTGTGCCATTCCTAACCAGCTCTGAAGCAGTGCGTGCTGCTCAGGCACCCCAGATCACACTGCCATGGCAGGTTGATGGGAGGAGGAAGGGAGGGGAAGTGTTTCAAAGAGGTCAGTGTGCTGTTTTGGGCTTGCAGCAAGGCAAATACTGCAGATACTGGAAGGTGAGTGTTCAGAGCACTAGTACTGTAGGAAGTAACGAGTTTAGCAGCGTATGCTATAGATGCTCTGAAGAAGCAGAGCCAGCCTCAAAGTGAGGAGGAGGAAGGGATCATGGAAGTTCTTGTGTACCAGCATGGCTGGATTGCTCCTGATGGGCCAGGGCAAAGACCTGGAGGAGAGCAGGGTGCTTTGGGGTGTGGGTCTGTGATCTCCCTCTGCTGATAGCAAAGCCCAGGTAAGAAATTCATGCCGCTCCTTGGGCTAATACAGCAGGTTTAGGTGCTCTGGAAATGGGATTACTGAAATGACATGGGGTTTAAGCACAGCAAAACCATCCTCCCCCACCATATAGAGATTTTAGAGGGCTCAGCTGACAAACTGTTTTCTATAGCTGTTGCTGCAGATAAAATCTGGGAGGGAGATAAAGACGTGGTATGAGCAAGGAGGGGTAGAGTTCCAGCTGCTCATCTCTGGAGCTCTCTAAGCCAGCAGCAGTGTAGGACAAACCTTGCAGCGTGTCATAGGGTGGGGTGCAGCACTCCCAAATGCAGTGTTTGTAAGAAAGCCTGGCGAAGCAGGGCTCCTGAAGGTATTCTGGGTGCCTGGTTGAGGTGGTGAAGGGGTGGGTGACTCCCTGTAATGCTCATATGAGCAGCACTGGAGCAAAACTAGCGAGGGGTGGCATACCACATCACTCTGGACACCTGAGCCCAGGCGCGCCCACAACTTGTGAACAGAGTTCTCATCGCACCAAGGGAGGCTGTTGCCTTCCATTGAACAGTCTCTCTGGAGAAGATGAGATTCTTACGTGGTTTCAAGGCTCTCAAAAGTCATGTGTTTCCCTGCCAGCCTCTCACCTGGAGAAGCTCCATGTTGGTCATTATGTGGGTGTAGGATCAGGCCCAAGGATGAAAAGGTTGGCAAAATGCTGGTACCCTTCATATTGGTGGGGGATGGCAAGGGAGCTGCCAACTGCCTTGGGGAAAAGGTATTGGATGTGCTCTCTCCTTTCCCTACCCCTTGGCTATCCTAGTTGAGTGCTTTGTCCTGCTTATGTTCACTGCCAGAGGATTAGGAAACCTGGACTGGGGAGATGGGATCTCTCAGTGGGCTGTCTGGGGAGGAGCTCCTCTCCTCTCTGTGCTCCCTTGGTGCCCCCTGCAACAGTGCCTCTATTCCTGTCCAAACTATGATTGGTTGGGGTACAGGGCACTTCCAACTGGTTCACTCATCTGTGGAGCTGTTGTTAGCGAAGGCAGGGGCTGTGTTTCCACAACTCTTCTTCCTTCATAATGCACAAAAATCTGGCACATTTGTCGCCAAGCTGTGACTAACTTGTGAAACCTGTCACTTGTCTCATGACTTACAAGTTTTCATGCCAGGGTGCCTTGTCTGCTGGTGGAGATGGGACAGGAGTGCCTGGTTACTCCCAAGCGCAATGACAAGTGATGGATTTCCTTTGAAGACTCAGCACCATCATGGCTCTCCTGTCTGTATTCTGTTTGTTCCTGGGCACTGAAGGGTCTTCTACTCCTTATTTCTGCCAAACTCTGACTTGTTAAATAACCAGTCAATATCGCACAATGCCTTTAAATCTCCTTGTTGTACAGCCATGGAAATGCTTCCACCCTGCATGGACTGTGAGAGCAGAGCAGAATTGCATTGGAGACAGAGAGATGGAAAGCCCTGTGACTCCTTAGCCTTCTCCTGGAGGGGTTTTCTGACTTTTCCAGCCTGGGCTTGGAAGTGGCAGGAATGGCTGTATCCCCTGTAGTGTGTGGACAGCAGTGGGAGGCAGTGGGGAACGCTCAGGGCTGCAGGGCACCATGTGGCTGCTGGGCAGCCCTAGCAAGAGGCAGGCCCCTGGGAGCATCCTGGGGAGCTCTGCTTGCCTTTGCTTCAAGCACTCACTGCATAAAATGAAGGATTTTCCTCAATTTTATGAGTCTGTTTATGTGAAAGTGAGCTTTGCTGTCTCACATACTGAAAATGCATTTGGGGTTTTTACCAGAGTTCTCCAAGGGTGGAGCAGTGGGGCCAGCACAGGGGGCAGGACTGTCCAAGCCCGAGGACGCTTGTAGCTCTGTCCCAGGCTGTATCTGTGGACTTTTCTTTTGTTGTGGTGAGACTGTCAGGTCTGATGACTGCTAGTGCTGGGTGTGTGGAGCATTTTGGGTACTAGCTCTGTAAGGGTGAAGGGTGGGGAGAGCCATGAGCTGCCAGAGTGCCCTTCTGCACTCACAGCCAGGAATGCTGGGTCTCCCCCAAGCTCCAAGGGCTGTACAGGTTTTCCTCCCTGCCGGAGAGAAGGGAGGGGGGACGACAGCCCAGGACAGCAGCATTGCACTCTGCCCCACCCATTCCCTCTGCCAGGGTGGTGGGAACACACGTGCCCACTGCCAGGGCTGGCCCAGTCACCAGACAGAGCTTCCTAGCTGTAGTTATTGATAGCTGCATTGTGGTGGAGCGTCTTGGGAACAGAGCCAGGCCCCACCTCCATCAAGCACATCCCATGGTGACTGCAGAGGGACCTGCTCAGAGACATGATGGAAGGTGGCACTTGTATATTTTTAGCTTCTTGCTGCATTGGATTAAGAGCTGGAAACAAGGGGTGCAGACGCTGAGCAACCAGAGCACAACATACTGTGCACACCACTGGTGGGGATGGGGCTGCTGGAGTGTTTGGTTCACCAGCCTGCCAAAGCCCTCTCTGTGAAAGAAAGAGGCACTCTACCCAGAGCCATCTCTTGATGCCAGAGGCATCAGAAGGTTGCCCTTGAAGGATGTGGTAAAGACATTTTTGAGCAAAGTAACATAAACCACCTGTTTTGAGGGTCTTTACTCTGGAATTGTAAAGGAACACTGTGAGATTTGGGAATTGCTAATAAATAGTGTTGGGGCCCTCACCCATTAAGACCATGGAAGGGGGGGAGAGGGGAGTAAATGTGAAACTAAGGGTCAATAGATTTACTTAGGTATTGAGTAAATAGTTAGGAACTATAATAAACACTTTGTTTCTGAAAATACTACACTGGTGAGTAGTCAACATGACTTTCAAAAAGCAGAATTAGTCCTTGCAATCTCTCTGTTCTGCTCCTGTTGGGCTCTGCAACCAGCTGTGTGGATAGACTGGGTGGGTGATGGCCAGCCTGACCATCTCAGGGAGGCAGAGCTGTGTCATGGTGCCCATCCTGGGCTGCTGTTGGAGTGGCAGGCTGGCTGGTGGCTTCAGTTAGTGCTGAGGGAGGAAATTGGCAGTGGGGATGCTGGGCAGCCCCCAGGCATCAGTCTCTGCCTAAAGAGCATGGAAACCTTTGATGACTACTATAGTCAGGGTCCCTGTGGACACCTACAGAACAGATCTCTGTGGGGTTTGATGTATCCCTAGACCCAAATGCAGGCTTCTGCAGAACTCTCCTGGTGCGCTGCAGGAAAGCTTGGCCAAGCCTGCAGCAAATGGGGCTTGAATGGTCCTTGCACTTGGGTGCAAGGTGGCATGTGGCATGGCCACTGCTGCTGGCTACTGTGACACTGCCTAGCGAGGCTGTGTTGTGTGGATGTCCTCTGAGCCTGGTTGCCAGGGGAGGTGGATCTGCTCTTGGTGTTGTGACCGTTAGAAGGGCTCCTCTGTGGCCTCCTTACTGGACAGAACTGCAATTCAGGTCTGAGGCTGTGGCAGAGGTTTGCCCTGCTGGGAACACTTCTCTTGGAGAGGGAAGCCTGCAGGATGGATTATGGGGTGGGCGTGAAGCTTTTGGTCTTTCCTCCTTCCCACACCCAAACTTGTGGGATAGTGTAGGGTTTGGGTATGGATCAGGCTGCAGCACCCAGCAGTGCGAATGCAACATCTCCTCCATCCCCATCACATCTCCTGGCAGTGCTGGCATGTGACTTCTACTATGTGGGTCCAGAGGAGCTTCTCTGCTCCTGCCTCTCACAGTTGCTATTATTGCTATTCTTCTTCTTCTTCTTAATAATAATAATAATAATAATAATTGTTATTACTGCTGCTGCTGCAGCTGCAAGTGCATAAGCTGTGTAAATCAGTGCTACCTTTATGGGGCAGCAGATGTTGCTTCTTCCTCTCCCCACCTTCTCTTTGCAGTTTCCTCTTCTCTGCTGTTGTTCCCTTTGCAGGTACCTGGTGCAGGCAGATGAGGGTGCCGGTTTTGTCCCTGGGTCACCACAGGCAGTCCCACTGGCCTTGTCCTGATCAGGTGTGAGGAAAACACTTCTGAATTTCACTGCTCTTCAGCTCCCATGCGTGTGCCAAGGGAAGTTTGTAAACTGTCCCTTCACATGCCTGTGAACCCAGCATTGCTGGAGGACTTTCAGAGGGTTGGGGGTTCTGTGTGAGCCTTGCGGGCTGGAGCAGCCAGTGCATCCCACAGGCTCAGCGGTCTGGGAGAGGGGAGGGAGCCCTTCAAGTAACAGGGGCATGAGCTGCTTTGCTTCCCACCTCCTGGTGGTGTTTTCCCCCAGATCCTGAACAAAAACTTGGCATTCAAATTGAGACTATAAATGAAACAAAACAATTTTAAGCTAAGGAAACACACCGCACCATTGAGGCCTGCCCTGACCTTGGCTTTGCCCTAGAATGGGGTCGTGCAATTATAAGTGCCCTCTGTTAGCCTCCACAGCTCTCTGGGGAGGTTTTAAACATTTTTTTCTCCTGACCTTCTATTTTACAGTAGTTAGACACATGGAACAAGACTTCATGCTCCAGCTGATGCTGAAGGACTGTATGAAACGTAATTTATAGAAGATTCCTCTGTGAATAAAACCCCCCCATTTTATAGTGTATTCTGGAAATGTGAAATCATTACAATCATCACCAAAAAAAAGCCAGTTCAGAGAGAGTGCAAAGGCATAGTTCTAGGGATAAAAAGTGTTCTGGGGAAGCAGAGGCTGCTTGGATTGGGTTACCAGAGGTTCAGAGATGGACATCATGTACCAAAATCTGCAAGTCATCATCTTCACTTCTTCCCCACTCCAAAATACCCAGAAGCAACAAATCTGGTTGCTTAGGTGGACATGTAAAAAGATGCGTAGAATGTGCAGTTGAATGGAAAATTATATTTCAATTTAGTTTAAATAAGCGATAGTAAGAAAAAGGACATATACTCTGTGAATTTAAAAGTAACCCTGTAGCAAGGCAGGGCATCACATTATGAACCACCAAAGACATGGAGTCTAATAATAAATATTTTTCCAACTCTCTTAGGATTTAAAAAGCCTTTAAGAGGCATCACAGAATAAATATGGTGAGATCAATAGAGGGCTCGTGGAAACTGAGCATTGGCAGAACAGCTCAGTCAAATAGGCACTGTACCCAGAGCCATCTCTTGATGCCAGAGGCATCAGAAGGTTGCCCTTGAAGGATGTGGTAAAGACATTTTTGAGCAAAGTAACATAAACCACCTGTTTTGAGGGTCTTTACTCTGGAATTGTAAAGGAACACTGTGAGATTTGGGAATTACGAATAAATAGTGTTGGGGCCCTCACCCATTAGGACCATGGAAGGGGGGGAGAGGGGAGTAAATGTGAAACTAAGGGTCAATAGATTTACTTAGGTATTGAGTAAATAGTTAGGAACTATAATAAACACTTTGTTTCTGAAAATACTACACTGGTGAGTAGTCAACATGACTTTCAAAAAGCAGAATTAGTCCTTGCAATCTCTTGGGGATTTTAAAGATAACTTGTCACAGAGCTGAAGTTAGGCTGGGCTGGTGCAAGGCTCCTGGGCTCTCAACCAGCAGCTGAGGAAGTTTCTCACTGAATGCTTGTAAACACATGAAGCATTGTCCTAATGAAAGTTCTTTCTGTGGATTAGTGAATGGTTAAAGGCAAGGAAGCCAAATACAGGGAAGATGTTGCTGCTTTCACAGCACAAATCAGGGAAGAAAGGTGCTGACCAATTCCTGCAGTCATCTGAGATGCTGAAGTGGAGATGGAGGCTGAAAAGTTGAGGAAAGTCTCAAGATGCGCTCAGTGAAGTATGGGAGAACCAGCCATGCATGTGTCGTCACTGGGGGCTGTCCCTGCTCCTGGAGGAAACTGTAAAGCACTGGCAGAGTTTGGCATCTGCCTACACGTTGTCCCAGAGTGCATTCCGTGGTTTGTGAAGGGAAAAGGAACAGAACAGAAACCTTCCTACTACTCTGTGGTACCTCTGATATTACATGTCACTCTAACAAGAGACACAGATGCACGCTGGATTGAGTGAGAGGAAAGAAGAAGGGTTTATTATGATTTTACACTTTTATAGGGTTCAGAAAGGTGAACCAATATTGGAAGGTTGAGGGTCAACCATTGCTTCCACAGGTTCAGGAAAATGCCAATCATTTGTCCCTCCTACCAGGAGAGAATGAAAAAACAAGAACAGTTCGTTGTGAAAAATCTAGTTGTTTATAGAAAATGCGTGAGAATCTAACTCCAAAAATGTAAACATCAGAAGGTTTAGTAAGAAATTGAGAAAACAGGGCGACAATTATGTGCTTCCTACTGCCACCCCATAGCCAGGGGGGTTGGAAGAAATGCTGAGCAGGATAAGGCAGGTGGCCCAAGAGCTGGCCCACCTGCAAGGAGAGGGTGACTTGTCACCTATGCCTTAGCTGGGCCAAAAGAGCTCTGCAGGGGGAGGATGGCAAAACCGAATTGTACGGAGCGTGTGACAAGGAGATCCCCTCACACCCTGAAAAGTAGAAGCCACTTAGGCGGGCAGCAGGATAATTAGTGGACCAACCTGGGCTGACGGGGTACAGAGATACTGCCTGCTCTACCCCACTCCTGCCCCCTCACAGTCAGTATTGCCGAGAGCTGCTCTTGGCTGGGCCTGTTGCAGCATGTCCCAGGGCTATGATTTGCTGGGTGTAGGCTCCTGCAGCTACGTATGTTCCTTCCCTGTGAAGGAGGATCTGAGTGTGGTGTGTCAGTGCTGGCCATGGCTGCAGGCACAGTAGCCAGTAGCCCAGACACAGCAGTGAGCAGACTGTTGGCTCATGGGCACCTGTATCTCAGGCCACTCAGGCCGAGGTTGCTGCTGCAGCAGGGTTCCTTGCAGTGAGTGCTGTGTCCCCATCAGTGTGACACTGGCCCTTCAGGCTCTCGCCCTTTGGAAGCAGAGGTGATTTCCCTTGCAGCAACAGCCAATGTTCCGGCAACAGCTGCACAGGGACCGTGAGCTCCTGCCTGTCATGACGAACCAGCTGGGCTGCTGCAGGCAAAGCAGCGAGGGTGCTTTGGAGCCATGCAGGAGCACAAGCTGGCACTGCTTTCTTAGGCTTTTCCTGTTGATGAGAAGCCAGGATAAACTGAACCTCATCAAGGGGTAGTAGAAAAAACCCATTCCCTGGCTCATGGCAGTGTGCCAGGCTCTCACTGCAGACTGTACTTGGCAGCGCAGTCCTACATGCATGGCCAGAGCTTGCTGTGGGCTTCAGGAGCATAACATGAAGCATTTTCCCCTCAAGACAGACCAAGCAGCTTTGGGAGTATGATTTCTGGGCTGGCAGCACTTGGTGGGAAGCCGCCTGGTCTCCCTGCCTCTGTCCCTGTACTGCCTGTGCAAGTCTTGGCTGTGTGCCTGGGTCCCACAGGGTGGCATTTGATGGCCTGCTCATGGCAGGGCCTGCACCAGAGGCTTCTGGTTGCTCCAGATGGAGGCAGTCGCTGCTGATGGGGACCAGCACTGCTCCTGGGACATGGCAGGCTGTGACACCTGATGCCCACAGGGATCTCAGGCCAAGGTGCTGACACTGAGTGTTGGGGAAACAGACTTCCAGCTCTTCAGGGAGATAGTCAGTGGGATTCCCTGGGAGACTGCCCTCTGGGACAAGGGAGTGGAACAGAGCTGGCAGATCTTTAAGGAAGTGTGGGTTGGGTATTAAGCCCTCTGTCAATCCAGACTGGGGCAGGAACAGATCAATAGCAGCCCTGATGAGAAGGATTTGGGGGTGCTGGTGGATGAGAAGCTGCACATGCCCAGCCGTGTGTGCTGGCACCCAGAAACCAGCCATGTCCTGGGCTGCATCAAAAGAAGAGTGGGCAGCAGGTCAAGGGAGGGGATTCTGCCCCTCTACTCCCCTCGGGTGAGGCCCCACCTGCAGTGCTGCATCCAGCTCTGGAGTCCTCAGCACCACACGGACACAGACCTGGCGGAGCCAGTCCAGAGGAGGCCACCAAGTTGATCAGAGGGATGGAGCACCTCTCAGGAGGAAAGGCTGAGAGAATTGGCTTTGTTCAGCCTGGAAAAGAGGAGGCTTAGGGGTGATAAAATCACAGCCTTCCAGTTCCTAAAGGGGGCTTACCTAAAAGAGTGATAGCGAAATTGTCTGGATAGAAACTTTATAACCCAGTTTTGAGTATTAGAAGCAGGCCTTCTTTATTGCAGTGTGCTGGTCACTTGGGGGAATCCTTCCTCTGTTCCAGTGGGATGTGTGTTGGATGAACAGGGATTTTATCCGAGACACTCATTAGCTATCCCCACTTTCTTGGCTTTATTTTACATAGTTGCATGTCTTATCAGAAGTTCTTACATGGTTCTTTGGGATCCATCTTCAACTTCTGGTGTCCATTTTAGGTGGCTGTTCCTCGACCCACCTTTTGAGTAAATGCAATATTGGTTTTTTTGTGTAGCTTCTGCTTTGTCAGCCTTGCAGAGCTGAGCTGGCTTCCTGCTTGCGTTTTATATGACTTCTGTTTGCCTAAGTTGCATCCTTTATCTATTTATATAAGGTTGTGCTGTTGTGTTCTACTGTCCTTAACAAGAGTAAATGTTGTTCTGTTCTACTATCCTTATCAAATGAGTATAATGCTGTTCTGTTCTACTGTCCTTATCAGGGGTACTACCTAAAGGGGACTTTTAGAAGAAAGATGGAGAGGGACTTTTTACAAGAGCATATGGTGACAGGACAAGGAGGAGTTGATTCAAACTGAAAGAGAGTAGATTTAGATTAGATATTAGGAGGAAAAATATATATATATAAAAAAATAATAGATTCTAGGAGGAAATTCTTTGCTGTGAGGGTGATGAGGCACTGGAAGGGGTTGCCCAGAAAATCTGTGACTACCCCATCCCTGGGGGTTTTCAAGTCAAGGTTGCATAGAGTTCTGAGCAACTTGGTCTAGTGAAAGTTGTCCCTGTGCACAGCAGGGTGCTGAAAGTAGATAATCTGTAAGGTCCCTTCCAACCCAGGCCGTTCTACGATTCTAAATTGTTACAGCTGATCCCCATCTTGCGAGAGGTGAGGAATGCATAGGCTGGGACAGATCCTGTTGCACAGCCAGTGGTCTCAGAAACATCTATCGTGCTGATTTTCTCCTGGTCCTGAACAGGTTCCCTTTAATCCATTTGGTGCCCTGTGATGGCTGGTCCATGTGGCAGGATGGCTGCTGCCCTATGCCAGGGTGCTGGTGCAGATGGCAGCAGGGGCCAGGGCTGGAGGTGGCTGCACATGGGCAGGGATGATGGTGCAGCCTGCTTGGCCAATGCCAGCCAAGCCTGCAGCCCCACTCTTGGTTGGCTGCAGGGGCATCAGGAGCCTTTCCACTTGTGGTCTGTTTCATTTAATGCTTCCATCTAATCCAAATCATAAGTCTGAGTGTTAAAGAGCACCCTGTGCCTAAACATCCCTGGATGGGCTCCAGCCCTCAGCCTGTAAGATGTAAAGATTTGCATTCTCTCCCGCAGCTTTGAAGTGTCTTGAGGAACTGGATGGTGCCGAGGTTCTGCAGAGCCAGAGCATTGCTGCCAGAGGCACTGGCACCTCCACCTCAGCACCAAGGAAGGGGCTGGTGGAGAAAGCAACACCCCTGGCCTGGGGCAGCTGTGGGTATGAGGTGATGGGGCAAACACTGCCCCTGTCCCCACAGGCACAGGAGATGCTGTCCGGCACTTCCTGGGCCACACACCAGCTGCCCCACAGCTTCCCTACGAGGAGCTGACACCTCTAGGCTGGTAGGAAGGGCCCATGTCTTGTCTCATGGCACAGCCACCAGCCCCCAGTTGCAGGACCAGCTTTCCAGGCCGTTGTGCCGCTGGGCTTGGTCTGATGCTGCCCTGTCAGCTCCCTAGCGATGAGCAAGCCCAGCAATGGCCACTGCTTCCCTCTGGTCATTGCTGAGCAGTGCATTAGGAGGAGCTGGCATGCTGGGGATGAGAGCTGACCAGTAGAGCAGCTGAAACAGAACCTGATGCATTCGTCTCCCCATCCTTGCAGCACACAACTGTGCTTCTGCCTGCTCCTTTGTGCATCCCTTACTCACACTTGCTGTGGTAGCTGCTGCAAGGAATGTTTCTGGTTCCTACTGAGAATTGTCACCCACTGCTCCCTTTCTTGAGCTGTCCCCTGCCAGCCCTGCCAGCCTGGGCTGCTCTGCTGCAGTGAAGGTTGCTGCACATTGCGCCTGGGCCCTCACCACAGGCACTCCTACTGCTGCTTGAGAAGATCAGGACCCTTGAGTGCCGCTGTCTGGTCATGCCTGCTGAGGCCAAGCACACCCAGGAAGAGCAGCTCAATTCCTTTCAGTGTTCAGTGCTGGAAAGTTCATGGAAAACAAAGAAAGTGCTGAACCAGGAAGAGCAGCTCTTCTTCTTTCCTGGCCTGGAGGGAGCCCTGGCACCCCAGAGCCCCTGTAAGCAGTGAACCCTTTTCTTCTGCCTCAAGCTCTGCCCCAGATGGACATGGGAACCCACTTTTTGTTTCTGTAAGGCTGCAAGGCATCCCTGATTCCGTCTCCTTGCCCTACTGGGACAATCTCTGGTTCTGGGCAACAGGCAGGAAGTGGCCTGCATGCACTGGTTGGTCTTGTCTTAGCCAAGTGGAGTTTGGAGTGTTTGATTGAAGGCAGAACAATGTTTGGGGCACACACTGGGGCCAGCCACCTCTGCTTGGGACCTGCATGGGCTAGGGGGCCAAAAGGCCTCTGTCTGTCAGCCTCTGTTGGGCAGAGAAGGGGGATTCCTCATGTTGAGCTGTGTCAGCTCATGGTGGCTGTTAGCCATAGTCCCCGAATGCTGAGGGATGCTGCCATGCTGCACTGAGTGATTGGAGCCTCATGGGGCTGTGATTCCCCTGGGGCGCCTGCTGTTTACAACTGTGGCATTTGCTTCACCTGTCACCTTACATTCTCTCCGCAGCCGCCAAGGTTAAAATCACTGAGCCTCTCCCCAATGTCGTCTGCCTGGAAGTGCAAGACACAGGACACCTTTGCCAGCAGTGAAGAGCAGGACAAGGTGCCCCACCAGGTGACAGTGACAGCCACAAACACAGGTGACCAGTGCCAGTGCTCGAAAGAGGAGCCCAACGGGGCTCCCCAGAAGCAGACAAGCACCCAGAGCAGGATGCAGGACAGTGGGGGCACAGGAGTGAAGAAGAAACGGAAGAAAAAGGATCTGGGAGAGCAGGAAGGGGGAGATAAAGCAGCTGTGGAGGTGAAACCAAAGAGGAGGAGAGAGCCTAAAGAACCAAAAGAGCCTAAAAAGGTGAAGGAGTCTAAGAAGCTGAAGGAGCCCAAGCAGAGGGAGGTGGCTAAGAAGCCGCGGAAACCTCGGGAACCCAAAGCCCCAAAGGAGCCTAAAGACAAGAAGAGTGGCTCTGAGCCAGCCCCCAGATCAAGACCCAAGAAGATCAGGTGGGTGATGGTGTGGCCCTGTCCCTGTGCCTGCTGGGACAGGTCTTCAGGCTTGCAGGAGCTGCATCTGGGAGAGAGCAGCACTGGTGTGCAGCACACTTGGTCTGAAGGCTGGATGTGCTGGTTGGGATGCTAGGATGAGCTCTCTGGCCACGCAGAGATGGGATAGGCGGGTGCTGTTTTGGGGATGAGGCCCTGTGAGACTCCAGATCCATAAGAGGACTGGAAAGTCTCGGCCTCTCCTTGGTCTGGCCTTTGTGCCGAGCGTTCTGGGGCAAAAGGGACTTTAGGGAGGTGTCCCACCAGGACAGTGAGGTGCTGTGTGGCAGACGGCCTGTCATACATTGTTTGGGGCCTGGGCAGAGGGTATGTGAGTGAGAAAAACCTGGCCCTGGACTGCGTGCAAATGAGGGTCTGTGCACGCCCAGGGCCAGCAGCCTGCCTCCCCTTGGCTCGGGTTTGGGAGGATGGTGGAGCACATGCCATGCCCTCTTCCTTTCCTGGAAGACTTGTCCCTCCTGGGAGCTGTGGAGCTGTGCTGGCAGTCAGAGCCAGCAGTGGGGGGAGGCCTGAGGACTCCCTTGTACTGCACAGGCCAGCGTTGCCACCTCTGGTAATTCCTCAGCCTTTTAATTAACAGGCTGGTTGGCCAGAGGGTCTGATTTCTTTTTAATGGAGAACATGTGCAGGGAGCAGAGCAGGTCTCAAGAGCACCAATGTCATTTGGTCTTCCTGAGCCCTACTCCTTCAGAGCTCACTGACAGTCAGATCCTGGGGAGGCCATGGCTGTGGAGCTGCCACTGGGGTGGCCTTTAGTGCCATTGGTATGGGCTCATTGTGGACAAGAGGAGGTGTGGGTTACTCAGCAGGATGAAAGTTGGGTGCCATGTCCGCGGTGAATCCCTGAGCCATGCAGTGCTGTCACTTGTGTTCTTCCTTGAACCTGGGGCTCTGCAGATGTTCGTCCTGGGTTAGTGAGCCAGAGCAGATGGCAATGGGCGGATCAAGCGGACAGTGCTGGGAGGGTGAGGGAAAGGCTTCTCCAGGCCCCAAGGAGGGCTGCAGCAGAGGGATAGAGGTGGAGAGAGAAGAAGAGGGGCTGCAGAAAAGGAAGAGAATGATGAAGACCATGTGAATGCAGCATTGGGCCCCAAGGAGGGTCCTGGGAGGGATGCAGCTATCAGATTTTCCTAATGACACTTCTGCTCCACCAGTAAGGACCTGCCATACAGGCAGTTCACAGAGATCTGCTCCTGCAGAGGGACCTGTGGGACCAGACCAAAGCAGGGAAACCCAGGGAGGAGCAGGCCATGAAGGCTTGTGCTTCTGGAGGCATTCATGGCTGTTGTTGGTCCTTTGGCTGCCAGCAGTGCTTTTGCAGGTTGCTGACTATTACATGCAGGGCAGCCCATGACTGTGCAACCTGTTGTGAGTAGCTGGTGGACAGATCACCCTGCCAGAGATGGGGCTCATGGCAGGGTGACCCCAGCTGCAGATTTGGAAACCCTGGCTCTCCTACCTGGGCAGAGCAGGTTCTGGGCATACCATGACGGGCTGAAATGCAACCAATTTGCTGTGGTGAGTACCAGCAGAGCCCTGGTGAAGAGGCCGCTTAATGCAAACTAAACAATGTAATATAACACTGTAACATGTCATGCAACCAGAAGAAATTGTATGTGGGAGTCTGGGAGTTCCACAAAGCTCTGTGCATTCCTGATGCTCTATCCCAGTATAGCCTGAGCCTGTGGTGCTTCCTCCCACTCATCCACACCTTCCAGAAGGACCTAGTTCCAGTTCTGCTGCTTCAAAAGTCCAGCCCATGGGTCCTCCTTACAACTTCCCTGCCTCTGTAGTGCCTCTTTGAGCCTTTTCTCAGACTTGCTTTGGACACTGGGTCAGCCACCAACAAACCCCCCTGTGTGAGCGATGGCCATGGGTGTCAGGGTGGAAGCTCTGCAGGGAGCAGGGCTGTGTATCCCCCTGTGCCCCATGGCCACGTGGAGCTGGGGAGGTGCCTGGGGGGCCCTGGCAGCACAGGGAGGGGAGAGGTGAGCAGCAGGCTTTAGTTAGTTTGTACTCCATATGGATGGAGTGATTGCTGAGAGTCCTCTAAGTGGCAGATAATGGTGGCATAATTTCTTCTAAATTATTTCTAATCATAGTCAATGACTGACTCATGAATGAAACAGTTGTTAATTGTGACTTACAAATCAATATCTTGGGAGTTATTGCTTGGTGGAAGCACTGCTCGCAGAGCATTTTCAGGGCCTCTAATTTAGGCATATATGCATGGCCAGGGCATTTTTGGCCTGAACAATAGATTTTTACTTTTATTTTTTGCTGGTCACAGGCAAGCAGAGATTTTTCTCATGAAATGGAGCTAGAACCTTCGCATCGCTTTGAAACTAATGGTTCCTCTGTCACTGTGCAGATCTGGGATGTGGAGGGAATGAATGGTGGGGCTGGAAGTGAGGAAGGAGCCCTGGGACAAGCACCAGTTCTTTGGAACCATTCCCTTTAACAGTGTTCCTTGCCAGAGGGTAGGGATGGACTGGCGTGCTGGGAGCAGTTGTTTTTTAGCTGTGGTCCCTTTTCCTTGAGCAGGCAAGGGTGCAGGTGGCCCTTACGATTAGAACATGCTATGGGACTAGGCTTGTCTTTCCATGTGTTTCAAGAAGGTGGTGGGATTCATGGGAGCAGAGCCCAAATCCCCTCTGTGACCTGAGCATGGAGGACAGTTGCCTGGTGGGACAGAGCTTCCCAGTGGGCCCTTGGAGCCGGCAGTGACTGCTGTGATGGGCCATTGTGCCTGTGGGAGTTGGAACTCCATCCTCTGGTGTCTGTGGCAATCACAAGGCTTAACTCCCTCCAGCTGGAAGCTCACACCAGGCTGCTCTGCTGCCTTGGGAGGGGGCTCAGTGTTGTGACTCAGGAACACAAACCATGAACTGGAGCAGCTTGTGCTTGGTGTAAAGGTTTAATGGGGTCTGGCAGGGCTCTGTGGCACATGCAGGAGGTGGCCAGCAGTGTGGCCAGTGCTCCTCAGACTGAGCTTGAAGGTTTGTTTCCCGGGTGCCAGGACATGGGTTACCTCTGGAGCTGATGAAATTTATTTTTGACTTTGGTCAGCACAGGATGTGTTGGGGAGCGCTGTGATCAAAGCAGGCACCTTGTTGCTCTGGCATACTGAGTTTGACAGTGGAGAGATCCTCTTTGTGCTTGTGCTAGACCCCCTGAGCTGAACTCCAGCTCCTACAGCGCCTGTGGGGTTGTTCCCCTGGCTGGTGATAGCACCCAGCCTCTACACCAGGCAGGGCAGATGGACCTGTGTTCATCGCAGTGAACTGGATAGAGAAACATTTGGTGTGCTTAATGAGCATCAGCGACTGGGGATCCCCAGTGCTGGGGGAGGTCCCAGGAGCCTTAAGCTGCCTCTGGATGGAGGCAGTGCTCTGTGTGGGTGCCTGCTGCCTCTCTCCTGGACATGATATAACTGTTGGTCTGCCTCGGCAGCAAAGACACCCCTGTGGAGAAGAAGAAGAAAGGGAAGAGGAAAAATGAGATACCAGTGAACAGTCTGGATTTGGATCCGGATCTCTTGAGCCCATCTGTACAGAGCCCAGAGGAGTCTGTGGAGTCAGCTGACAGCCAGGTATGTCCAAAGCCCTCAGCTGGCTGCCAGTGGGTGAAATCCTGGCTGCCTTTCACTGGGACCACAACAAGGACCTCTGGGCACAGGAATCAGAGAGCATGTTCAGCAGTGTAATCAGCTTCTATCAGCCTGAAGTCAGCTGTTGGCCCAAGGTTGGGTGCACACCGCTGACCTGGGCCCTGCGTGTTTCAGCCTTCAGTGTCCCTCTCCACCACAGCTCTGGGCACCTCCCTTTCCTGGCACAGCACAGGGGGACATGTTGACCCCGCAGCCTGGGGAACTCCATGTCCTGCTTCTCTACAGGGCTCCTCTGCCTCATGTGCTGGGGACTCTGTGGGTCATGATGGAGATCTCAGCACCTCAAGAAGTGCCTGTTCTTCCTGATCACCCCCATCCCGCTGGGGCAGGGGAGGGCCTGGAAAGAATTCTGGCAACCCTGGGACTTTCTCTCTGCCATTGGAGCAAGGAGGAGGTACTTGGTCTGCCCGTGCCTCCGGGCACTGCCTTTTTTCATCTGTAAACAGAAACGACGCTCAGGACGGCAGGTGAAGAGGAGGAAGTACAACGAGGACCTGGATTTCAAGGTTGTGGATGATGATGGAGAGACAATTGCCGTGCTGGGAGCTGGACGAACCTCCGCGCTCTCTGCCTCTACTCTGGCATGGCAGGCAGAGGTAGTGCTGGGTGTGGGACTGGGGGGTGTGGGGGAATCTGCCTCATGCAGGGTATCCCAAAATGTCAATGCTGAGGCTTGAGGAAGTGGTGGGTCCCTGCTTAAGGATGGGGTGAGAGAGTGCCTGTCTGGGAGGGTTGAGGCTGGCTTTTCAGGAACTGTGAGATAGACGAGAAGTGTGCTGGTCCAATTGTCCCCCTCCTGCTTGGAGACTAAGGCCTTTGGAATGTGTCACGCAGCTGGACATGTCCTACCGACTGCCCATGCTCGCCTTTGCCTTTGGTTTCTGTAGTTCCTGTCCATGATGACTCTATTATTTTGTCCTTGCCAGCTGAGGGCTTTGTAGGTGCCAGGTCATAATTTTCTTCCCACATTGCTGCTTTTCGTGAGTGCCTCAGAGCATAGCGATGCCAGCCTGAGCCTTGCCAGCTGAGCTGATCTGCTGGGAAGCATGGCAGGGATCTACGCAGCATGGCAGGGACCACCTGGTGCCACTGCAGTTTGGGCCTTGCTGTCCTGCCTTTGCCCACTGGTTCAGTGCTGGCTCCTGGTGGGTGCTGGCTGCTCCTTCCTGCCTGTCTGTGACTGTGTGTTGGATCCTGCAACTCACTCCATCGCTCTGCTCACTAACCAAGCTGCCAGATATTAATTACGGTCACTGGTTGTTTTCATGGTGTTTCTGTTACCCTCTCTAGTCCCCTCTTCCCAAGGTTTTGGTGGGTATTAGCTCTGTTGACAAGCCCAGACCTGATGATCCATGCCTGGCCTGGGGCTGCCACATACCCACAGGACATGCTGCTGGTGCTGCTTCAGCTCTGCCTGAGGCTGTGTCCCAGCTGGGCTCCTGACAGTCATCTCTCCAAGTGAGATTTTCAAAGCAGCAAGTATGAGCTGCCTTTGGCATTTGTCCATGCTCCCACCCTATTCTCCTCTCAGTCCTAAAGTTTGTCCTGCTCCAGATGGGTCATTAAGGCTGATGTCCAAAGCAGGTGGTTGTTCCGAGGCCTGGCCAGCCTGCCCAGCTGGGCCTGCCTGTGGCTGCTCCCAGGATCAGAACTAACAGGCAAGGCAGAATGTGAGTGCTGCGACCTCAGGGCTGCTCTCTCCATGGCCTGGACTTGCAGCTTTCCCCCTGCATCCTGGACATGGTCCTAAACAGCATTTTGGGCAGTGCAGGGCTCCTCCAGCAGCCTTCAGGCAGCCAGCAATGAGCCACAGACCAGTGGAAGCCTGTGTAAGGGCTGTGGATCAACATGGGAGCTCCCAGCACCGGGGCACTGGACTGCTGTGCTGGCCATGTTCACACAAACCCTCTGTGGGAGGGTCAGGCAGAGCCCAGCAACGAATGCCTGGGCATGGGGGGACAGGCACTGCACAGTGACTGTGGCAGGAGCACTGCTGCATGCTCCCTTCAGCTGTCTTAACCCAATATAGGGCAGAGTTCCCCAGACAGGGCAGAAATCCTACTCTGGGCCTCAGATGGCAGCCAAGGGGCCCAGGCAGACCTGCTGCTCCCTACTTGTTGTGTTGTGGTGCTGGGTCCAACATCCTGCCCCTGCACTCAAGGACAGTGCCAAGGCAGCAATCACCTCTGGGCTGGGGGTGGAAGGGTTGCTGTGGCCTTGGGCATGGTCTTGGCTTTCCCAGGCACTTTCAGATGAGTGGTCTGGGATGGCTTGTCTGTCCGTCCTTCCCCAGGCTGCCCCATGCCTTTCTTTGAGACTCTAGTCTGCAAAGTGGCACCTCAGGGCTGCTTTGCCTTGGTCTATACTCTGCATCCATCAGAAGGGAATGAACAGAGCCCTTCGGCTTTCTGCTCTGCCCTTTGCTCCTCTTTCTGCTGTACTATCTTCCAGCCAAAACAGAACTGATAATTCTAGTGCTCAAGCAGGCTCCATGTTTTTTGTATCTGTCATCTCCCCTGAATCTTCGTGTGTATGTGTCTCCTCTGTAGCACAGACAGGCCCAAGTCTGACTCTCTTGTCCCTTGCCATTTGGTGGGGCTGGTCCTGGCACAGCCACAGCCAGGAGAGCTTCCACATCCCCAGAGCTGGCAGCAGGACAGCATTGGGGCTGTGCTGGGAGCCCCTGGGTGCTAGCAGAGGGATCTATGGGTGAGTCTCTGGGGACAGATTAGAAGCCTGCAGAGGGAAGGAGTCAGCACTTCGAGCCTGCCAGGAAGAGCTGCATGGAGAGTGGTGGGGTGAGGTACTGTTGCCCATGTCCTGTGGCCATGGGCAGATGACAATGTGTGGGTAACATGTGGCAGAGCCTGACAGACATACTGACTGCTCTCCTGAGGTCCTCGGGGCCATACAGCGCTAGGGGCTGTATAACTGCCAAGGCATGACCAGAATGTGGCGTGAGGCGTGCCTTGGAGTGGGAATGTGCACATTTTGGCATATTTCCTTCCTTGAGTCCATGGGCAAAGGTGCCCAAGCTCCTTCCTCTTTTCTGAGAGACTTTCCACCCTCTCTGGCTGCCCTGGTGTAGCTGGAAGGACCCACACAGCCAACACAACAGTGCTGTAGTGCTGTGGCCTGGCTGACATGAAAGAACAAGCAGAGGGTGAGTGTAGGTGGCAGCACCTACACCCTCACACCCAGCAAGGGCTCCCCAAGCGCAGCTCTCCTAGCTCCCAGTGCCAACTCTTGTCTGCCTGGCTGGGAGACTGGGAGAGGAGCAAGCAGCCGTTCTGTGCTGGGAGAGTGCCAGGGGCACGTGATGAGCCAGAAGAACAGAGCTCTCTTCTCCTGTCCTCAGGAGCCTCCCGAGGATGATGCCAATATCATTGAGAAGATCCTTGCCTCCAGGATGGTGCAGAAGGAGGTGAGTGGCAAAGATGTCAGTGGGGCTGGAAGTCCCTGAGCAGAGGAGGGATGGGACCTGGCTGCCCTGTGCAGCAGGGACATGAGATGTAGTAGCAGTTGGTGCTCTTGCTCCTATGATGGGGTTCTGGGATATGCCCAGACTGGCATCTTTCTGAGCTGTGGATTGGTGTGGTATGTCTGCTGTCCTGGGCACCAGAAAGCCTCTGGAGAGGAGTAAGGCCTAGTCTGATGCCCAGAAGGTGTTGGAGTCCCCCGTGCTCAAGGATGGTCTCACATTACGTTCCCAAGGGCTACTGTGTCTCCGGAGCAGCAGCACTACAAGTGCCTGGCTGTCTTCACTATCCCTGGGGCTCAGTCTCTGGAGCCCGTGGACAGGCAAGGGATGGCTGAGCATGCCCCCCCAGCTTCTGCACAGCCTCTGACTGTCACTGACTCTCCTTCCCTTGGTTTCAGGCTCATCCTGGAGGCCTGGCATTTGAGACAGAGGAGTTCTACGTCAAGTACAGGAACTTGTACGTGCAGTGTTGTGATGCTTTTTTCTGTGGGCCCTGTGCATGCAGGAGCAAGGACTGTGCACTCCCACCTCCCATCCCTAGCTGCAGCCCCAGCATCCCTGTTTTCCTGCCCCTGTCCTCCTGAGCCAGCTGTGGTGGTGGGAAGCAGGGAAGCTGCTGCAGCTTCAATGCTTGGTCTTGGCCTGGTCCTGGGGCATGGCTTTCCCCAGTTTGGGCTTGTATAGGCATAGGCATGGGCTGGGCATTGTCTGGATCGCTGGAAGATCCATGCTGCTCTGTGTGGTGGATGGGTTTGGGACCAGAGGCCTCTTGGTCACGTGTTGTTGATTTCTTTCCCCCTGCAGCTCTTACCTCCACTGTAAATGGGCAACGCTGGAGGAGCTGGAGAAAGACCCCAGGATCTCACAGAAGATAAAGCGCTTCCGGAACAAGCAGGCTCAGATGAAACATATTTTTACAGAGGTGAGAGTGGAGCACAAGTGAACATTTGTGCCTGACCCCAGTGTAGTGCAGGAGCAGGCCACGAACTGCCCCTGACACCTTGCTGCTGAGACCAGTCCATCTCCAGGGCCAAAGGCACCAGGGCTGGAGCTGAGGGTCCACGACTGTGGCCTGGACACCTATATTGTCACTGGTAGAATTATGAGCAGGGTGACAAGTGCCACTTGCCGGGCACTGCCAGCTCTGAAAGAGTTGCTTGATGGGAGGGAGGGCAGCATATAGGGCTGGAGGTGCTTCTGTGGTGGAGTAGAGATGCTATGGGAGAGAGGGAGCTATAAATATCTGGGCTTAGGGCAGCTCCTGCCTGCTCTGTTCTATAAGTAGATTAATCTTGCTTAGTATGAAAGGTGTTCTGTAATTTATCTTGCTGCTCCAGAGATAGTTGTTGGATCTCCTCCAACTGCCCCTTATAAGTGTAAATCAGGCCAGTAGGCTATGAAAATTTCTGCATTGTAGCTGGAAAGCTGGGGGTGTGTGTCAAGTTTCTCACTCACGAGTCTGTTTGGGGTCTTTCTCAGGACACAAAAAAAAGCATGTGTTGGAACACTCTGTACCACTGACAGTTCAGCAAGGAGCACATGCTCTTTTCCTGTAACTAACTGGGGCTTGGGGATTTTGAGTGTAGAAGCCTGATTTTTCTCCTTCCCAGGCCCTAGGCCATGTCTCTCCAAGGACTGTGCTAGGTGAGGCAAGAGGGAGGCAGAGACAGAGACCAAGGTGTCACTCCTTGCTGCCACGGGGATCATTGGGTGCTATGCACTGTGGCTGTCACAGCTCTAGATGGTGCACATCAGCTGGAGCAGACAGCTTAGGACTTGTACCTTGGGGCCAGATAGGCTGGAGAGAACATTCCTGCCTCCCAGCAAGGGTAGCACAGAGCATGTGACTGTTCCAGAGAAAAAGCTTTGCCTTCTGCCGGGCTCCTGTATCCTCCCTGCCCAGAGACAGATGTCTGTACCTGTGTCCAGGGCACTTGGTGTGTTGCACACAGCTAGCAGCATCCTGGGGACAGATGCCCTGCAGCTGTTTACTTGTGCCCATCTGTTTAACCCTGGAATCACCTTGAACTTACCTCCTGCTTTACTGGTTGCTGTCACAGCCTGATGAGGATTTGTTCAACCCTGACTATGTGGAGGTAGATCGAATTCTGGAGGTGGCTCACACAAAGGACCCTGACACTGGGGAGGTGAGAGGCTGCATTTTTTACTTGCCCCATGGAGGGAGGGCCTGGCCCCATGGTGTACATTGTGGGTCATCTCTGAGCACTCTGAGCCTTCCCAGCCTTCCCTTGCACAGCTTTCCCTGTCCCCGAGTATCCTTGGCAACGGGTGGATGGAGTGCTGCTGACCCTCCCTATCTCAGAGCCTGTCTCTCTCTGTGCTGCAGGAGGTGACTCACTACTTGGTGAAGTGGTGCTCACTGCCCTATGAGGAGAGCACCTGGGAGCTGGAGGAGGATGTTGACCCAGGGAAGATAAAGGAGTTTGAAGCCCTCCAAATCCCTCCAGAAATCAAGCACATGGTAACGTACCCTGAGGTAACGTACCCAGCTGGCAGCTTGCTGCCCTGGGCACACGGACTTGCTGTGCCTTGCCACAGTCCAGCAGTGTTGATCTTGTCCCTAGTGCTGCAGTGCAAGCCCCATATCCTCCCCTCTGAAGGTCTGAGGGTGGGTTCTAGAGGCCAAGTCCTTGCTGTAACTCAGCTGTCAGTGACTGCTTTGAAGTGTTGTCCCTGATATGCAGCCCCAGCAGCAGGATCTGGCCTCACTGGGCACTAGCATCTCCCATGGACCTTGCTCCTTCTGTCGCCTCCTAGGAGCGCCCAGCATCCGAGTCCTGGCAGAAGCTGGAAAAGTCTCGGGAGTACAAGAACAGCAACCAGCTGCGGGAGTATCAGCTGGAGGGAATGAACTGGCTGCTCTTTAACTGGTATAACAGGTGAGGAGGGGCTGGAGCCCAGTGCTGCCATGAGCAGTCCTGTTGGCAGCAGGCCCTATGTGTGCTGTCATGGGAACAGTGAAGCTGGGGACCAGAGCAGACAAAGACTCAGTGGCTGCTGACAGAGCAGCCACTGAGTCCTTCAAGTGTTGGAGCTGGCAGGTAGCTGCCAGAAGCAGTGGATTTGCTTCAGCTTTGCAACTGAGTCTTTAGGAATGTTTCTCCCTGGTAAATGCTGATGAGTCTTGGAGATAATAGGGTTTAGCTATGGTTCTAACATACACCTGTTTTTTTGGTATTGACCAGGCAATTGGTGACTCATTGTGTGGCAGGCAGGATGGAATATACATTTTCTCAGCTGCAGCAGGCCATCAGATGCATCTTTGCCTGGCTTGTGTGTACCTGTAAAACAGCATCTTTCATGCTGATTTTGAATCCATGATTTTATAAGAAGTTGGCTGGCTTACCCAGACAGATTTGGGCCACTATACCGAAGTCCCCCCATGCTCCATGCTGCAGGGTCAGAGAAGTGTGGGCAGAGGTGGTGTGCTTGACATCCCATCAAAGAGTTGGGGACAGAGTGTTACCTGCCCCCAAGAGCCACATTGACCTGACCCTGTCCCATCTCTGCAGGAAGAACTGCATCCTGGCTGACGAGATGGGGTTGGGGAAGACAATCCAGTCAATCACTTTCCTCTCAGAGATATTCCTGATGGGCATCCATGGTCCCTTCCTCATCATTGCACCTCTTTCCACCATCACGAACTGGGAGAGGGAGTTCCGCACCTGGACGGAGATGAACGCCATCGTGTACCATGGCAGCCAGATCAGCCGGCAGATGATCCAGCAGTACGAGATGGTGTATAGGGACACACAGGTGACTGATGCGCACAGCTCTCGCAGGATGCGCCCCCCAGCCCTGGCTTCCTTTACTTGGGAAGCACTGAGCTGCCTGTGGAGCTTGTTCATTTGGAGAGGGAAATGAGATCTTTACAGCCCCATTTGCTGGCGTGGGCTCAAGTTGCACTGTGTATGAGTGAACAGGCACAACTCACGCAGAACGGGGAGGGTGCAGCATAGCCCTGGTTCTTGTCCAGGCCTATGTGCCTGCCCTGGGGCAGTGTCTGTTTGGAGATACACAGCCTGTGGCCATCAAGGAGGCTTGCAGAAACCTGCTCAATGCTTGAGAGAGATCTGGGGGATTTCTAGCTCAGAGTCAGATGCTCACCACTGGTACTGTCAGACAGGAGGTCTGACAGTGAGCTGCTGCCCTGCAGGACTCAAAGTCTGGTTTCTGTTTCCGTAGGGTAACCCTCTCCCTGGGATCTTCAAGTTCCAGGTGGTTATCACCACCTTTGAGATGATCCTTGCTGACTGCCCGGAGCTGAAGAAGATCCAGTGGCGCTGTGTGGTCATTGACGAGGCACATCGTCTGAAGAACAGGAACTGCAAACTCCTGGAGGGGCTGAAGCTCATGGCCCTGGTAAGCATGTCCTGCCCAGGTTCACCTGGGAGCAGGGTGGGCTGGAGATGGCCATGTTGAGCAGTCAGATGCCACTGTCAGCAGCTCAGGCCCTGTGCCAGGCAGGAGGAAAACCATCCAGGAGGCCCCCTGATCGATGGGTCACTGGTGCCCTGCAACCCTCATAAACTTCTTTTTGCCAAAGTGGAATATTAACTCCCCCTGCGCCTTCCCACCTGGGGTGCTCCCTGCCAGAGCCCTGCCCAGGCTTGCAGCACAGTGTAAGCTGCTGCAGCATATGGGGACAGTTGCTGGCCAGCCCTGAACAGCACCCCAGTCGTGATGTGCCTTGTGCCCTACACTGGGCAGGGCTGTGGTGTTCGAGCTGGTTTCTTACTGCTGTGCAAACATGGGGACCAGTCCATGCCAGGGGTGGGTTAACAAAGGGATCAATGAACTGCTCTGAGAAATTATTTGGATGTCCAGCTCTTTTCCAGCCCTGGGAAAAGTAGCGCTGCTGTTAGCTGGACCAAGGGCCAACAGGCCTTTTGGATCTTCCAGCTGTACCTAGCTTCCATCACACTCACCTGTAGCTGGGCCGGCCAGGCCTCTGAAAACAATTAGTCTTGTGATTCCCACAAGTTCCAAAAGAACCTGCTGTTTCCCCTGACTTTGTGTCTTGTGCAGGGCCCTACTGGGTTGTGAGCTTTGGTCAAAGCAGGGTTGCTACTGGTCCCCCTTCTAAACCATCACCTTCCTTTGTACAAGTGCTGTGGGAGTCTCCCACCTTACATTTTCCGTTCTTTCCTAGCTGGCTACCCCTGAGGATATTTCCTGCACTAGACTGGGCAGGAGGATTAGCCTGAGTAGTGAGCCCAAGGCTCTGGCAGTGCTGGGACAGAGGAGCTGGTACATCCAGGACCAGCACCTGGTGATGCCTGAAGCCCGAGCCCATGTTGTCAGGCATGGGAGAGAGAGCATTTTCCTTGAGGGATCATCTGGCCTCACACCCCCAGGTCTTGGGGGTTGTTTGGACACCATCTCCTTTTACTGCACATGTACCTACATGGTTCACCGTCGTTCCCAGCGTACAGTACTACCTGCCCCTGCTGATTTTGGAGCACCCTGCTAAGACTGGCCCTAGCAGCAGGCCACTGCTGCTCCCTTGGTGTCCCATGGCTCTGGGCTGTGTTCCCTCTTGCTCTGTCTGAGCCCCGAAGACAGACATCCTGCTCCCAGCTGCACAGAAACTTGGGCTTTGTCAGCATCCCTGTCCAGTGCCAGCACAGCCCTACCCGAGGGTCTTGTGCCAGAGGAGGGATGAAGCCTGGGAGCAGTGTGAGATCTTGGGTTTGGCTGTTGTTGCACAGAGCTGGACTGGGACACATGCACAGGAGTGTCCTGGGAGCCACAAGACAGTGTTGTGTGGCAGTGGCTCGGTCAGGGCTGTCACCATGGCCAGGGAAGCCTCTCAGGGTGTGTGTATGCTCCCAGAGTGTTTCTTAGGCTGGAAGACAAGAAACATTGTGCTTTTGGGACACCTTCAACCTCAGCTAATGGGGTTGAGTCCTCAACCTCTTTCCTGTGTGTTCCCAGGAGCACAAGGTGTTGCTGACAGGGACCCCTCTGCAGAACTCGGTAGAGGAGCTCTTCAGCCTCCTAAATTTTCTGGAGCCACAGCAGTTCCCCTCAGAGACAGCCTTCCTGGAAGAGTTTGGAGACCTGAAGACAGAGGAGCAGGTACCTGGCAGAATGATACCGGTGACTTAGCACAGGCCACTGGGACAACTGGTGACCAAACCAGGCATGCTTTCAGACACGTGCTTCATGGAAGTGGATAGGACTCCTCATACCAGGAGAAGCAAAGTTGTGACAGAGCCCCCAACACTTCTATGGGGAGAGGAGACCCATCCCTGCAGTGGTGTGCTCCCAACTGCCTCTGCTGCTCTTGCATGCCTGGGTAGAACAGCTCACCTGCCTCTCCCACCTGGTCTGTCCCAGCAAAGAATTCAGGGGGAATGGGGAGGTCAGAAAGTCCATATATCAGTCACCCTTGTCAGGTTCCTCTGGAGAGCCATCCTCCAAAACTCTCCTTGAGTGTGGATCATTGGAAACTGCTTATTTGCCTGGGCTGTCCCACCGCCTTTTGAATGTGGAAACTGCCCAAAAGTTGTCATTCTCTGGGAGCAGGCACAGGCACATGAAGCAACCACCATCTTGGCTACCATCCAAACTCTCAGCTCTCCCCCTGCATCAGACACTTAAGGCTGCTGGCAGCAAAAGCATGTGGAGTTCGTAGCCTGGGACTGGTCATGCCTGCCCCAAGGACTCCAGCCCCTGAAGTTGTCCTGGTTGGCTGCTGAGCAGCTGCTCCAGAGTCACCTGTAGTGGGTTTGCAGCATGGGGAGGCTCCAGTCTTGCAGACCAGTCTGCTGGGCCCATGTGCTTGCCATGCAGGGAGGACAGTGAGTGTCTGCGCTTGCCCTGCAGGTGAAGAAGCTGCAGTCCATCCTGAAGCCCATGATGCTGCGACGGCTGAAGGATGATGTAGAGAAGAATCTGGCACCCAAGCAGGAGACCATCATTGAGGTGGAGCTGACTAATATCCAGAAGAAGTACTACCGGGCCATCCTGGAGAAGAATTTCTCCTTCCTCTCCAAGGGTGCCAACCAGCACAATATGCCCAACCTCATCAATACCATGATGGAGCTGCGCAAGTGCTGCAATCACCCGTACCTCATCAATGGTGAGGGCTGTGCACAGGAGTTGTGTGGGGGGACACACAGGTATCACTGCAACATTTACTGTTCTCTTCGACAGAACTTGACCAGCTGGGGAGCCAGCTCAGGCCTTGTGCCATCTGCTGATGGTGTGGCAGTGCTCTGCCCTGTTGCCTTCCCAGGCAGCCCAGCTCCCCCAAAGGGCTGCTTGCTGATGGGTACCTCAGGGTCTCCTGAGGCTCACTGTGTTTGGGGGTGTTCTGACACAGGACCAACATCCCAACCGCACTTGTTCTGGCAAAAGCTGCTGTGAGCCCTGAAGAAGTTTAGTCCCAGGAGTGGAGGGTTTGCAGGAGATCTCTAGCCAGCCTCCCTAGCTCTGACTGTATGGGTTCTGTTGCTCATGTGGTCCCTTGCTGCTGCCCTGGGCAGCTGCACTGCCAGTCTTGCCAAGAGTTCACATCCCTTTTCACCTGGCAGGGGCAGAGGAGAAGATCCTGGAAGACTTCCGTAAAACACACTGCCCAGAGGCACCAGACTTCCAGCTGCAGGCGATGATCCAGGCAGCTGGGAAGCTGGTTCTCATTGATAAGCTGCTTCCCAAGCTGATCGCTGGCGGGCACAAGGTGCTCATCTTCTCGCAGATGGTGCGCTGCCTTGACATCCTGGAAGACTATCTCATCCAGAGACGGTTAGTACAGGCTCCAGCATTCGCTACAGCTCCTCCACAGTACCTCCATGCACTGCACATGGAGTGGCCAAAATACAGACCGGGGATTTGGCCATTCCATGCCCACATACTGATGGATCCAAGTTACCATCTGCTGCTGGTGGGTGCGGAGACCCCAGAGCTAAGCAGCTCAGACCTTTCATTTTGTGTAGTCTAGGGCTAGTCTTCAGAGTGACCAAGTGGAAGAAGATCCTTCCCTTGGTCCTGGTTCCCATGAGCCCCATATCCATGCACACCATGGTTGTGATCATCTTGTCATCATAGGAGGAACATCACTGCAGGAATAACTGCAGTGCTCACAGGCTAATGGGGTCTGGGCCTCCACCTGGGAATAGGTCCTGCCAGTAAGTCCTGGCTGGTGTGCCCACACAGCCTGAGAGAAGAAGCAGAAAGGAATTAGAAAGCCACAGCCTCTTCAGGCCCTGCTGTGATTCTGCTCTACCCTCTCCCCTTCTTGAGCAGGTACACCTATGAGCGCATCGACGGGCGGGTGCGCGGCAACCTGCGCCAGGCTGCCATCGACCGCTTCTGCAAGCCCGACTCGGATCGCTTTGTCTTTCTCCTGTGCACACGGGCAGGCGGGCTGGGCATCAACCTGACCGCTGCTGACACCTGCATCATCTTTGATTCCGACTGGAACCCACAGAATGACCTGCAGGTAACGGGCTGGGCAGAGCCAGGCTGTCAGGAGGTCCTGAGGCACAGCTGCTATCACTTGTGATAGGAGGCAGGGAGAACAGGGCAGCAGTATGAGCCGTAATGAGCACGAGGTGCTGTGCCAGGATAGCTGGCAGGAACGTGGGCAGAGGGAACAAGACATGGGGGAGATCACAGTGTGGTTTTGAAAGCGTACAGTGTTGTATGCCACATCTGCAGAGAGCCAAGGCTCCAGCCTGAGCCCTGTGTCCTTGCCTGAGGGTGCTGGGATCTCCCATTCTTGCTCCACAGCTGTGCAGGCTGTGCCAGAGCCCTGCCAGGTCAGCCATAAGCAGGGAGTGAGGGTGTTGTGGTGGGTAGGAGGTGACTGTGAGTCAGGTGGGTGAGTGTAGATGCTGATGCAGGGGTGCCACAAGCCACACAGTCCTCATCCAGCTAGGCTCCCTGCGCTGACACTGTGCCCCCTGCACTGACAGGCTCAAGCTCGCTGCCACCGGATCGGGCAAAGCAAGGCCGTGAAGGTCTATCGCCTCATCACCAGGAACTCCTATGAGCGGGAGATGTTCGACAAGGCCAGCCTGAAGCTGGGCCTGGATAAAGCTGTGCTGCAGGACATCAATCGCAAGGGCAGCACCAATGGGGTAGGTTGGCTGCTGGAGCAGGGCCAGGTGGGAGCTTCTGCAGGAGATCTCTTCTCCTCCTCCTCCTCCTGCAAGTCACTGCCAGGTCAGAGCAGGGACTGGGCAGGCTTTGGGGACTGAGAGCCCAGTCCCACACACTCACACTGCTGCTCTTTGGCCTGCCAGGCTGTATCTGCATTGCTGTGGGGATAGGGGATATGTGATGCTGTGTCCAGGATGGCATGATCTGAAATTCCTGACAGTCCCTCAGGAAGAGTTTTAAAGTGATGTCTTTGCTTTAACAGCAGCAAGTCTGGGTTGGCTTGGGGCCCTTTCTCCTGGAGTAGAGGGAGGAGCCTTCTCCTGTTGTGCAGTGGTCATGGTTACTGGCCAGGTTGGTGATGCCCCTGTGCTTCGGGCAGGTTCAACAGCTTTCCAAGATGGAGGTGGAAGACCTGCTGCGGAAGGGTGCCTATGGTGCACTCATGGATGAGGAGGACGAGGGGTCGAAGTTCTGTGAGGAAGACATTGATCAGATCCTCCAGCGCAGGACACAGACCATCACGATCCAGTCTGAAGGGAAGGGCTCCACATTTGCAAAGGTGTGCTGTGCTCCACTGGGAGGGAAGGGGAATTTCCTTTGGGGGTGGAGGAAGGGGAACAAGCAGGGCAGTAGTGGTCAGCCAACCTCTTACCTGTGTGTGGAGACGTGTCCACATGGAGGCCAAGCTCTGCTGTCCCGCTGCGCCCAGGAGTGAGACCTTGCTGGGGCTCTGCAGCTGGTGTGGTCTCCTGTCTCTCTGGTGGTCAGCAGAGCATTGAGGAGGGGCCACCAGCCTGGCAGGTGATTTAAGGCTGCCTAGGAGGGTTCAGCCATGAGGTCTGGCTCTGCATAGGGACCCCAGGATGGTGGCAGGACCCAGATGCTGGGTTGCATCGCGCCCAAAGCCAGGTGCTGCTGTGCCATGGAAGCTGAGTGTCAGGCCCCGCTGTGAGGGGCCTGACAAAAGCCCCAGCTAGAGCCTGAGGAGCCAGCTCTGTGCTATGCTCTGGATGATACCTGCTGGGCCACTAAGGACTATCTGTCCCTCCTTCTCTTGCATAACCCAGGCTCCATTTACAGTGGATCAGGCATGACAGCAGAACAGAGGGGTTCAGCTCCCTTAGGCAAACAAAGAACCCTCTGGCACATATCAGCTCAGGGTGTAACATCCAACAGCAGCAAGACTGTGCACTCAGACAGGTGTGTGTGTGGGATCTCTGTATGGGAGAAAGCACACTTGGATGGTGGATTGCACTCTGTTCACTCCTCTTCTTTCTCTCCTAGGCCAGCTTTGTAGCATCAGGGAACAGAACTGACATTTCCTTAGATGACCCCAACTTCTGGCAGAAGTGGGCCAAGATAGCAGAGCTCGATACAGATGCCAAGAATGAAAAGGTAGGATGCAGTTTGTGCCCCATGTGACCTACAACTGATCTGACGCCATGTGGCCTGGTATCCAAGGGGGAGCTGAATGCTTCCTCTGGGCTTCTGGAGAGGTTTGTGTTGGGCATCAACAATTACTGCGAGGGAAGACTGACCCACAAATGCTGGCTAAAGCCGTGATATATTTAGCCCCATGGTGGTCTGTGTCTCCCTCATCTTTTGGGGTACTCTGCACTCCCAGCTACTCCCAACAACCCCACCCTTTGCTTGAGAGCATTGTCCAAATGCTCCTGGAGCTCTGGCAGCCTTGGGGCTGTGCCTGTTCCCTGAGGAGCCTGTTCAGTACCCAACCACCGTCTGGGGGAAGAACCTTCTGATGCAGGTCCAGTCATTCCTGTGGATCCTGTCCCTGGTCAGAGAGCAGAGATTGAAGCTGCCCCTCTGCTGCCTCTCATGAGGGCAGACTGGTGCCTCTGCCTGGCAGGAGGAAGGAGGGGGCTGATGGGGTCCCAACGCTCTGCTGGCCTTGCTGAGGTGATGGGCTTGGCTGCAGCTCAGGTCTCTCTTCCCAGCTCCTCCATCAGGCACAGGGTGCTGCCACTGGCTCCAGTGTGGCCCTGGGGCTGCCATAATTTTAGCTAGGGCAGCAGTGCTGTAAGAGATGGTTTTAGACAGCAGCAGGAGGGAAGCCCTGCAGCTTTGCAGAGCTCACTGCTCAAGCTGGAGCAATGGGGGAGTGTGTGTGTGTGTGTGTGTGTGTGTTCTATGTGCCTGAAATCCAGGCAGATTTACACGGCATTAATTCATCTAACAGGGCAAGAGGAGCAGGGTAACAGGGTAAGGAGATGGGGCAGGTACCTGCTCTTTAATTTCATACTGCTCCCTCCTGTACCTTCTTGGAAGCTGCTTTTCCTGTTGCAGCCTACCTGTCCCCCTGACCCAGAGATTACGCTGCTTTCAGCACAGCACTTGTCAGAGGCAGTGCAGAGAGTGCCAGGAGTGACTCAGAGCTGAGTCAGCTGCTGGCAGTCAGCAGTTTGGACACAGAGGGGCTGATTTTCAGCCTACCATCAGTCAGGCTGAATTTTGTGCTGGCCAGGAGTTGTCACTTGTGCAGGCAGAACTGCACACAGGTAACCTGAAGCCGGTATCCTAGTGGGAAGGTGATGGTCAGCCAGAGGACTGGCAAGGAGCCAGAGGCTGAGCAGAGCCCACATGACAGAGGCCAGAAGAGCACATACAAGTATTTCTTCCTGTACCTGAGAATGTTCTCTGCTCTGTCCATCACAGGAGAGCCTGGTCATTGACAGACCCCGGGTGCGGAAGCAAACCAAACACTACAACTCCTTTGAAGAGGATGAGCTGATGGAGTTCTCTGAGCTGGACAGTGACTCAGACGAGCGACCCACACGCTCGCGGCGCTTTAACGAGAAGACGCGGCGGTACCTGCGGGCTGAGTGCTTCCGTGTGGAGAAGAACCTGCTCATATTTGGGTGAGTCTCACCCCTGTGAGAGCACAGCCACTGCCACCAGCTGCCCCAGTGCCCATGTGGGCCACTGGCTGCACCAGCCGCTTCCTGTCTGTCCTGCTTGCTGTGTTGCCACCTTTCTGCAGTGACCTCCCTAGTGGGACCTGGGCTCTAAGCGAATGTTTGGGATGGAAGAAGAGTTAGAAGGACAAAGCATGAGCTGGCAGTTGGCACTTCCAGAGTCTGCTCCTGCCTCTGCCCTGTTCAGTCCTGAAAACCTCTCTCCCTCTCTTCTCCTGTAATGTGTGGGCAAAACAGCCTTATCTAGGGGATCTGGCAGGGCTGTGCCCCCACGGGAGTTCCTGGAGAGAGGTGCCAGCAAGGTCTCTAATTATGTTCCTGCTGTTTCAGCTGGGGACGCTGGAAAGATATCCTGACCCATGGGCGGTTCAAGTGGCACCTGAATGAGAAGGACATGGAAATGATTTGTCGGGCCTTGCTGGTGTATTGCGTTAAACACTATAAGGGGGATGAGAAGATTAAGAGTTTTATCTGGGATCTCATCACGCCGACAAAGGATGGCCAGAATCAGGCTCTGCAGAATCACTCAGGTATTGCGTGTTCTCTCTGCCATTGCATCTGTACCAGCCTGTGGGTGGGACTGAGGCTGCAGAATTCAAAGCAGAGCTGATGGAAGCAATCTGCAAGTGTTCATGCTTCAGCACTGCAATTCTCTCTGCACAGAGAAAGGGGCTTCCAGGGAGCTGACGTCCACACTGACCCTCAGAGCCAGCAGCAGGGGCTGGCTGAGTGAGGGAGGCTGTTTACTGGCTTTCAATGCAGAGCGAGCCTTGTGGTGGGAGCAGAGGAGCTGCTAAGTCTTCTCTGGCCTGTGAATACCATTGTGGTTCCCCTGTGCAGGGAGATGCTGGGCAGTGAGCTCATGAGCACCAGTGACCATGTTGGATGTGATAGGGATGAGAGTGCTGATTCCACTCAGGGCATGCACATGCCTCAGGCTGCTCCCTCAGAGCCTCACAGGGTGCAGCATGGATGTGGTGCAGGACCCTGCCTGTGCCTCTGGGCTGCACAGGCGGCTGCACCGGGGAGAGCTGGGGGTGCAGCTGAGCAACCATCTCACACCAGGGTTGTGGATTTGATCCCCATATGGGTCATTCACTTAAGAGTTGGAGTCAATGATCCTTGTGCATCTCTTCCAACTCAGAATGTTCTGTGATTTTATGATTTTGTTTCCATTCATCATGGTGCTTGTCCCAGACCTACTGATCTGCAGTGCCTGCCCTGATGGGTGGCAGGTGGGGTGTGCCTGCTCTGATGGGTGGACATGTAGTGTTGGTTTGTCCTGAGACTTACGCAATGCACAGTGCTCCCTAAGTGATGCTGCCTTCTCTCATTCTGTGTCCTGAGCCTTGCTGTGCTCTCTTTACTGAGAGACAGTGTGTCTGAGGTTCGTGTGTTGCATGTCAGATCTGTAATTGCATCTAGTGGCTAGAGGTGTCTGTATTCTGTTGTGTGGAAGTTCCCAGTATATCCTCAGCTTCAGACAGGTCTCTCAGAGGCTTCCCAGCCCTGCTCTCCCTCTGGATCTAGCTCTGCCTCAATGATGGACACTACAGATTGGCCTCCCCACCTGCAGCACAGTGGCTGCTCTCTGTAGGCTCCCCTGGGGCTGGGGCAGCCATAGAGCCCACCTTGTGAATGAGGCAGCTGTGGGGCCTTTGTCTTCAAGCACAGAGTGGCTGCTGGCTCCCTGGATCTGAGCTTGTGACCTGGGACACATGGTCACTGCCTTCTGTTCCAGAGGGCTCTGGCTGACCTTACAGCACAGTGCCTGCATCCTGTGGCGCTCAGGACAGGTGAGTGGGGCTGGGGGAGGCCACAGTGTCCCTCAGGGAGTCAGAGCCCAGCAGCCATGTGCTGCTTGTTCTGTACTTGTGATCTGTGGCACAAGGTGAGTAGTGAGGGGGCTGGAACTCTCCAGACTGCTTTTGACATCAGGGAACTGGGCTGAAACCTGTGACTTCTGTTCCCAGATGGTGGAGCACAGGGAAGGCTGTGACTGCCAAGTGCATCATAGTTGGTGCCTAAAACCCAACATCATAATTTCCTTCTTCTTGGAAGCGTCCAATTAGCTTTTGCAGTGTGAGGTCCAAGGATGTGGCTTTTGGTGGCTGCCATAAGTTATTCCAGTCACCTCCTGCAATAGGAGTCACTTCGACAGTGCTGCTTCCTGCTCTTGCCACACAGCGCTGCCCTGAGAGCAGCTGGGAGTGGGCTTGAGAATTCTGCTGTGGGGAGCAGAACAAGAGTCAGAAACAAATCAGCTGATATGAGTGGGCTTGATATAGATAATGCCAAGTAATGAACAAGCCATGGTTTCAGCAGAGGGTCAGGATTGCTTTAGTGCAAGAGCATTGAATATTGACCAGCAAAGCGACCAGGAACATCTCGGTCAACTCTTTAGAATGGCTTTTCCCACCTGTGAAACCTCGATGTTGTCTGGGCCAGAGGAGCAATGACATCTCAGCCCCACGTCAGGAGCTGGAGAAGAGCAGAAGAGGCAGAACACTGCAGTGCAGAGCAGTGCTCCTTCCTCAGTCAGGAAGTTCTTCAGCAGTAACCGCTGTGGCTCCCCAAGCAGCCTCAGGTACCACTTGTGTCTGCAGAGAGCTGACTAGGCAAGTCATGTCCCATCCCTGACTTGCAGAAAGGAACAGCAACCTTCAGCCCTTCCTGGAGCATCTGGGAGTCCTTCTCAATCCCGCATTCATGTGATCAAAAGGGATGAGCACAGCACTCAGACAGTCCAACTTAGAGCTCTGGTCTGATCCAGCACCATCCTGCCTTTCATCCTGGAACAGGACAAGCTGCTGAGGAAGCAGAATTTGCCCAGAGTTCATCAGGCCAGCTTAGTGCTGGGAACAGGAGGCCTGGTGCTTACTGTAGGCCTCCAGCAGGCAGTTGGGCCACAGCTCTTGTTCTGTCATGCAGCTGCAGACTTTATGGAGAAGTTGATGACATGTTGACACTCTCTCTTCACTGATGTCACAAGACCAGACAAATGGGATGGGACTGCTCAGGCATCCTTTCCCCTTCTCCCCTTCATGTTTGCAGTTCCAACCTCAAGAGCAGCTTCCCAGGGAGGGAGCTTATCCCTTCTGGAGATTCCAAACAACGACCCCACCAGGAGTTGTTTCCATATTCTGCTGTGAACTCATGCCTTATTTCAAGGTTGAAATGTGTTTAATTTTCATCTCTAGCCACTGGATATCATTTTATCATTTCATCAGACAGATGTCAGGACCGCATTCCCTTTCCCATTCGTACCTTAGCCCCCTTGCAGTGATCCAGTTCCCCCCAGCCCTGCTCCAGATGCATGGTGTAAGAAACAGCCCTTACAGAACAGATCAGCAGGTCTGCTGCTCTTTGATTATTTGGGAGCTTGTTTGAACTCTTGTCCCAAATAACTGTCCCCATAGAGTGACCTTCAGAGGCGGCTGTAGTGTCTTAAGTCTCCAAGGGCTATGCCCAGGACTAAGGTCCCTTCCATGCTTCATCCCTTCTGTGTAATATTTTTACACATCGAGAGGCCATGTTATCATTTGGGCTCAGCATTGCACTGAGAACACACAGCATTTCAGTTTCTGTGGTGATCCCCAAGTTTTTCACAGAGATGGACTCTCCCATGCTCTGTGTTTGCCCTGTGTTTGCTTCCTCTCCTTAGCACTTCAGGCTGCAGCTGGGAGCTCTGCATTGGGCTCCCAGCTCTGCTGCCCCACCCGGCCTCTGGCATCAGAGGTGCCTGATGGCAGTGCCAGGCCGTGCCCGTGGTGCTTGTGTTGCTCACAGGCTGCCACTCGCTGTTACAGGCTTGTCAGCACCAGTGCCCAGAGGCAGGAAGGGGAAGAAGACAAAGAGCCAGATGCTGCTTCCTGAGATAAAGAATGCAGACTGGCTCGCCACTTGCAACCCCGAGGTGGTGCTCCATGATGACAGCTACAAGAAGCACCTCAAACAACACTGCAACAAGTGAGTCATAGAATCATGGAGTGCTTTGTGTTGGAAGGAGCCTTAAGGAGCATCTTATTACATTACCCTGGCCAAGGGCAGGGGTTTCTTCCATTATCCCAATCTCCAAGCACTGTCCAACCTGTCCTTGAACAGTTGCAGGGATGGGGCAGCCACAGCTTCTCTGGCAACCTGCATCAGGGCCTCATCACCTCAGAGTGAAGTATTTCTTCCTAACATCTAATCTAAATCTCTCCTCTTTTAGTTTAGAACCATTCCCCCTTGCGAGAGCCCACATTGGCTCATGGAGACAGTGGGCTGAGGGCCTTTAGTGTTGGGAGGGTGGGAGGGAGCTGTGAAAGGCTCAGAGCCCACAAATGATCACCATGCTCCCACTGCTGGGCTGCTCTCATTCCCCTCCAGCTCATGGAAGCCATGTCCTGAGCAGCGACCCTCCAGCCAGTAGGTCACAGGACTGGGCAGTGTGGCATGACGCTGCATAGTCGCTGCCCATCCTGCTTTATGGAAGTGGGTCCTTCCACGTGGGAAAACGTGGTGTTGAGCAGATTTTGCCGGCCTTGCTTACCTCTCTGCTGCCCGGGACAGGGTTCTGCTGCGGGTGCGAATGCTCTACTACCTGAAGGCTGAAGTGCTGGGGGAGGCTGCGGATAAAGCCTTTGAGGGGACCCCTGCCAGGTAGGGACCTTACAGTGAACCCCTGCGAAACTTCTCGGGCTTGAGCGCTGCCACAGGTGTCTGACCCAGCCACATCTGGGTTCTCTACAGCTCCAGATGATTCAGACCCCAGGTCTTCCTCAGGCAAAACTTCACCCTCAGGCAGCCACCCTGCCTGTGCAGAGACTGCAGCCATGGCGCCCCTGCTTAGGCAGCTCTGAGACTGTAGCAACAGCCTGGGGGTGGTGGGGACTTACAGGGACAGCGTGCAGGAAAATGGTTCTTTGTGCTGCTTGACAAATGGGCCCTCTTCCAAACTGAGAGTCCACAAAGACTGCTGCCAGTCTCAGGGCCAGGCCTCAGAGCAGAGCATGCCCCATGGCTGTGGCCGGCAATCGCTCCCAGCACTGGGAACTGTGGGACCCGCAGGCTCTGTAATGAGCACTGGGCCTGCAGCCTGCCAGCTCCTGACCTTTCTGCCAAGACTCAGCTCTCAGTGCTTCTCAGAGAAGCATGATGTGCTGAGCTTAAAAGCTTAATTTCCCCAAGTAGGGGCTGCTGCCTTCCCCAGCACAGCTGCATCAGCACCAATGTATGTGGGGAGACACTGTTCTTTTGGGCATGGTAGGTGTGAAGTGTTTTACCCCTAGAGAGGCTGTTCAGGTCAGATGGGATCTTCAGTCCTCTGGTGTTGCTTGGGTGGGAGGGAGAGAGGCTGGGTGCACCCACTGCCCTGGAGAAAGAGGATCAGGAGGGCAGCAGGTTGTGATGGAACCAAGGCTCCAGCTCTTTGACTCCAGGGAGATGTGTACCCATGTCATGGCGGGGCCCCAGGTCAGTGTTTACTACCTATCCCCAAGCTAACAAGTGGTGGGTGGCTCCTGCCTCTCCCTGTCCCATCTGAGCACTGCCCAGTGCCCCTCAGTGTCTGATGAGACTGGGAGAGGGATGTTCATACCATGTCTGCCACAGGGAGCTGGATGTGTTGCTGCCAGACATTGACTACGTGGAGATCCCAGTGGACTGGTGGAATGCTGAAGCTGATAAATCCCTGCTCATTGGCGTGTTCAAACACGGTGTGTACCCAGCTGTCTGGTGGGTGCTGGTGTGTGAGGGAATGAGTACCTCTGGTACTGGAGGGGATGTCATGTCAGTGTGAGGGCCAGAGCTGTAGCCATGCTGCACGGCCATGCAGGGTCAAGAGAGCTCTCCCCAGGTGCCAGCAACATGTTTGGGTGGGGAACAGGCACTCATGGTGCCCAGAGTGGCCACGCCAGATTTTGTGGTAGACTCTGGTTTGCTGGGAGCAGTGTGCAGTTGCTGTGTGAGGACGAGGAGAAAGGCACAGATCTTTTCTTGGCCTCAGTCATGGAGTCCTGGTACGGTTTCCAGGAGACATGGGGCTGTTTGCCCCAGCTGCACCCTTTGTGGCAGCTGTGCTGTGGCTGGGTGGGATGGGAAGGCTGACCTTTGCCTGCTGCCCCGGGTGCAGAGCCATTAGCAGCTTTTGAGAAAGTGTTGTGAAGTTCTGAGGGTGAGAATTGCTCTTATGGCAGCATAGAGGGTGTGAGAGCCAGGTGGGGAACTGTGTCCCGGAAGCAGGAAGTTTTTGTGAACCAGGCTCAGGCCTTGCTCTGTGCTGTCTGTCTGTCCTGATGGTGTGGCAGGTTACGAGCGGTACAATGCCATGCGGGCGGACCCAGCGCTGTGTTTCCTGGAGAAGGTGGGCATGCCAGATGAGAAGCTGCTCTCTGCCGAGCAGGGCGTCAACGATGGGGCACAGGATGCTGCGGAAAGGTGGGCAGGGGACGGAGCCTGGCTCACAGCAGCCTGGCTCACTCCTGGGGCAGTGCGGTGGAGGGAGGGAGCAGGCTGTACTTCTGAGCTTAGAGGGGAGGGCAGAAGGGAGGTGGAGGGATGGCATGAGCACCAATTCTTTGCTTCTTGCTGAGAACTGGCACAGCCACAGGGGCTGTGCTGCCACTATCAGGGACTGTTCACTCTCTCATCTAGGAGCAGCATGGAAAAAGAGGAGGGCAGTGGAGAAAAGCTGGAGGGGCTGTCAAAACAGGAGGTGAGTGGGATTCACAGAGTTAGATACACATGTGATGCTGCCCAGCCTGCCCTGTGGTGCAGGCTTGGCTCCATCAGCTGTGCTGGAGGGCACTGGGGAGCTAGCACAACTGGTCTACCTCATCTGTGCCCCATCTTGTGTGCTTTGCCTCTGCTCCCTGGAGCACAGCTTCTGCTGTGCTTCTCTGTGTTACCTGTGGACCTGGGTGGCATCGTCCTCATGGGAAGCTGAGGGGTACTAAGGGCTAGTGATGCCCAGGAGTGCTGGTTCTCAGTCTTGGTTGGCTTCAGGAGCCACGTGGGGCCCTGGCAGAGGGGTCAGGGATGTTCCAAAAGAAATGGCCTTGAGGGAGAGGAAAATCAGGGAATGAGGCAGGGGTTGTTCAAACAGTGGAGGCAGTTACACTGTCCTGAGCAGTGGCACTACAGCCTCTGTCACTGTGGTGATCCTTCTGTCCAGGCACAAAAGGGCCTTTCTGAGCTGTTACCTCTGATCCCGTGTGCTGAGCACAGCCACAACATCAGGAGCCCAAGGGCACTGGACACACAACTCTGCCCATCCCACCACCCTGCCCCCTGGCAACGATGGGTGGGCTGTGGGTGCAGGGTGTTGTGTGTGGAGTTGAGCCCTTTCTGATCGTTTCCTTTTGCAGGACATCGTGGCTGTTGGGGTGGGTGAAGCCAGTGAGAAGCGGGACGAGCCAGCGGCAGGTGAGGCCATGTCTCCTGCAGCGTGGTCCATGGCTTCCCAGGGTTTGGTGTGGCACAGCTGAGCCTGAGTGCTGCCCCAGGCACTTCTTGGTGGGAGGAACACATTGCTGGGCTGGAGGGACATGCTGTTCTATGTTACTGGTGAGGCCACTCAACCCGGGCAGGGGCTGTCATGCACAGACTCACAGGTGACCCACAGATGGGCCCTGTGGCAGGGCAGACAGGGTTCTGAGTGATTCCAGCCAAAGCTACCCAGGGTGACTGGAAGCCATTAGCCTGCTCTTATCCATGCAGTTTTCTGCATGAGATGAATGTGTGGGTGGGCAGTGTTGGCACATGAGCTGGCTGGCCCCCCTGCTGAGCAGGGAGCTGCAGTCTTCTCCCATGCATGGGCTGGTCTGGAGCCATCATTCCTACCCTGATCTCAGCCTCTGGACTTTCTGAGAAGGAAGCTAGGACATAGTGAGGCTATGAGCCAGCAGGCTCAGGGATGGTCACATGGCCCCCTACTCATGACTGTGATCACTGATGTTCCCCATGGGAGGCAGAAGGTGGGAGGAAGCTCTTGGAGCTTCCAGAGGGTGTGAGAACCAGGGATTCCTTTGCCAGAGGATCCAGAGGATTCCTTTGCCAGAGAATGTGAGAACCTGTGGCTTTGCTTATGTGCTAAATACTAATGTCCTTGCTGATGTTTGAAGCCCAGGATGGCTCTGACTCAGACAGATCCTGCTGGCCTGTCTCCTCTGCTCTCACGGCCAGACTGCGGAGACTCGTCACCGTCTACCAGCGCTGCAACCGCAAGGAGCTGCCTCCCCGCACTGAGATGCTGATGCCTGGTAACCATGGCTACTGGCTACAGGATGAGATGTTCCGGAGAGCCTCTGAGATGGACTTGGTGAACAAAGAAATGCAGAAAAGGTAAAGCAGCAGAGCCTTTACAAAGCTGATTTGGCCCGCTTGAATTCCTTGGCCCCCCAGAACTGACCCAGCTATATGTCACCAGAGCTGTATATGCTGTTACCTGCCCAGGGCATGGAGTTACGTGGGTCCTTGCTGAGCAGGGAATGTGCTCCAGCAGCCAGCCCAGCCAGGGAGCAGCCTCAACTGCAAACTGGAGTTCATGGTTAGCAGGTGGTGACACTGAAAGGAAGTGAGGGGACAGCTCTTCAGGGTCAAATCCAGTGTCTGCTGGGCCAGCCTCAGCAGAGGAGAGTTGTGTCCTTGGGACACACTGTGGATGAGGATGACAAGGTGAGCATTGTCAGAGCGCGTGAGCAGTGCCCTTCCAACCCTTGTGGCTCTCACACCACTGCTTTTCCTGCCTGCTTATGGCCTCTGGAGCCCAGTGGTGACATATCCTGGTTGCACTGTGCTCCCATTTCATTTGTGTCCCAGTAAGTGGGAGGGGGTTGGGACTGTCCCAGCACCCTGAGTGGCTGTCTGCAGTCATTGGGAGGGTGTGCACAGGGTGATGCTGCTGCCATTTCTGTCAATCTCCCGTGCCACCCTGGGACTGGGACTCTCTGTGGTCACTGGCCCTCAATGGTTTTGCCTCCTGTGAACCTGTCCCTGCAGCAGGTCACCATGTAACCACATGGTATCTGTGCTGCCTTGTGCTCTGTTCTTGGCCTCCTTGTGTAGAAGCTGCTCCAGCCCACCTTCCTTTTCCTCTTTTTCTGGACTTCTTCCAGTCGTACCATCCCTCTTTAAGGTGGGGACATCTATGGTTGCGCTGTGGACATCACAGCAGTGTGGTATCTCCTGCTCCTTAATTCTCTGGGCTTTTTGTAGGGGAGATTGCCTTACAGGGATTTTCCACTAGCCTTTAATTTGAGGCCTGCTGACAAATTCACCATTGAGCTCCTTGATTTGGATCATTAATACGTGTATTAACTTTCTTCTTGTTCTCATTATTGAAATGAACCATGACTGCAGCCCCTGGGAGCAGGAGTGGCAATCCTGGCCCAGGTGTATTTTGGGCAGTTGGAGAGTGCTGTGGGTGTTGTTACCCTGTCTGCTTTCCTTTGACATGTCTCAGCTTCTTGCTGGTGCTGGCTCAGAGCTGCAATTCAGAGGCTGAGATTTGACCAGAAGCTTTCTTTAGGCCTCAGTGCTCCCCTTTTTCTGCCCTTACCATGCTCTGTGCACCTAGATCTGTTCTCTCTGGCTGTTTCTCTGGGCTCTGCCTGGGGCTGTATTTGCCCAGGACACTTCACCATCTCTGTCCTTTGAGTGGTCCACACAAGGTGAAAGTTCAGAGGGTCCAAGCCAGCATGAAAGTTGTGTTCTAAGAGCACTGTTACTGAGCTCCTTCATCACCACTGCTGGTCTCCTCTGGTGGGGAGCAGGTGACACTCAGGAATCCACAGGAGTCAGTAAGGTGGGTGGTGTTCGTTACTGGGACCCTTACAGCAGCAAGCCCTAGTCTCAGTTTCCCTCTGGAAGAGGATGGATGAGAACTGTGTCTGCATATCCTTCCTTTGTAATTCCTGGTACAGAGAACTGACTTTTCCATGAAAGTGAAACAGCTTGATGTAGCAGGAAGGGAGTAGATGGGATAGGTTTGCAGCCTCCACAGAAGCTGCTGGAGCCTGCGCCCTCTTGGCAGCACAGCCCAGAGCTGCACTCAAGGGTTTATTACAGCCAAGAGGATTTTTTCAGCAATGAGTTGAGAGCCAGAGGGCCCATGGCCTCTGCTCCTCCTCCCTGTGCAGCAGAGGGCAGAGCGTCTTGGGCTGTGGGTCTCCCCAGTTGCTCCTCTTGACAGCTCCCTCAAAACTGTTGGTCGGTAACTAAACAGTGCTCTCTGAAACTCTCTGCCTGGTGCTTTGCCTGTTCTGGGCCCAGAACATGTCTCAGTGGTGTTCCCATCTCCTCCCTGCTCCTCAGGTGGACCAGGAGGGAGCAGGCAGATTTCTACCGCACTGTCTCCTCCTTTGGGGTTATCTATGATCAAGAGAAAAAAATCTTTGACTGGGCCCAGTTCCGAGCCATCTCTCGACTGGAGAAGAAGACGGATGAGAGCCTGGAGAAGTACTTCTACAGCTTTGTGGCCATGTGCAAGAATGTCTGTGGTCTCCCTTTTTGGAAAGAGGATGGTGAGTGGAAATGGCATGGCCTATGGAGAAGTAATGGTAGGTCCATGTAGAAGGGATCCCACTGCTCTCGTGGAGGAGAGCAAGGGAGGAGCTTCAGAGACAGTTGGAAGCAGTGAGATGCCAGGCAGCCTGTGGGCTTGCAGCAGTCATGTATTTCTGGCCGCCTTGTCCCCACCATGTAGTGCCTCCCTAGCACAGTGAAAGGGTAAACGAGCCCTGTGGACTCCTGCTCCTGCTCTCACAAATCTCTTGGAGTTCTCACAGGAAGTCACAACCAGTTTTATCCAAGACAGCAATCTCTATATAGAAGCAGCACACACAAAACACAGTGCCATGCTGGAGCTGGGGGTTGTTTGGGTGAGCTGTATTGCTGCTCTTCAAGCATCCCTCTGCTGCCATTGGACAGAGTCCACTCCATCCATGCATGTGCTGACTGTGGAGCTCTGCTGCATGGTAAATGGAGCCTAGACATACGGCAGGAGACTCAGGAAGCCTGGCCAACACACAGGGCATCCATTTTCTTTGAGTGCTCTGCAGAGGCCCTGCACTGGCACCAGATGAAACATGACAGATAAAAAGCTCTTTGGAGGCTATTTAGGCACAAAGCAATTTGTTTACAACAACAGCAGAAAATATTTTGCCTCAGATCTGTCATGGAGTCTGGTCTTAGGGACAGTTCCTTGTGTGTATGTGTTGTGTCTTAGATGGGTGTTCCTCATCAGAGGAACTGCACAAGCTGCCCTTCCCTGACAATGGGCTCAGAGGCTACCAGAGGCTCAGAGTGCCAGGAGCTGCTCTGCCTGCCGGTCCAGGCAGCTCCAGCACTGCTGGTGATGATGAGCAGAGCTCAGACAAGACTCTGAAATCCTTGCAGCTAGTGCCACTCTTGATCCAGCTGCTCAAGTCCGGGGGTTTTACTCCCTGACTGGAAGGTACTGAGACTGGAAAAAAAGGCCTCAACAACGGCTACAAGCACTTGCCCCATCTCACCTGCAGTATGAGCAAGGGTTAAAACTCAGCTTGCTCGTCACTGCTTGTGGGGAACTCCTGCCAACCCAAATAATGTGTCCTTGGCTTTGCTGTCCCTACTGTAGGTCCTCCAGACCCTGACATCTATGTGGAGCCCATCACGGAAGAGCGTGCTGCCAAGACCCTGTACCGCATTGAGCTGCTGCGGAAGGTGCGCGAGCAGGTGCTCAAGTGCCCCCAGCTCCATGAGCGCCTCAAGCTGTGCCGGCCCAGCCTCTACCTGCCTGTGTGGTGGGAATGTGGCAAACACGACCGGGACCTGCTGATCGGCACTGCCAAGCATGGCCTGAACCGCACTGACTACTATATCATGAATGACCCCCAGCTGTCTTTTTTAGATGCATACAGAAACTATGCCCAGCATAAAAGAACCGGGCTCCCAGGCACAGAAACCCTGTGCTGCCTTTACCAGTCTAACTCCAAACTCTACAGTTCTCCCGTGTACAGCCAGATGGACCAGACCTGTGAAACCCTGGAGAATGAAGCCGAGTCTCACATCAAGTTAGAGTCCATCGACAGCACCATGTCCCAGCCTGGGGGCAGCCCACTGGACGCAAACTGTGAAACATTCATGTCCGAAGTCCGGGACATCATTTCCAGTAACTATGATGAGAGCTCACTGCCGGACTCACTGGTGTGCATGATGTACGATGAGAAGGCCTGTGCCAGTGAGCAGAGCTCCCTTGCCAGGGACAGCCCAAGCTGCACAGATGTCGGAAGCAGTGTTGCCAAACTCTCCGAGAGCAAGCTGGAGGGGGATGAGGATCCATCCAGCTGTGATGCAGATGCCATGAGAGAGGCTCCCTTCTTAGAGGGTTTGCAGGTGGGCTCTGACCAAATGGACGAAGAGGAAGCTGAGCCTTCACCTTCTACCCCCGATAGCAATCCTTCACAGAGTGCCCCAGCCAAGCTCGACAAAGGCGTGGAACAGAAAGGAGCACTTGCCAGCCCGCCAGCAGGGCTGCCCAAGCACAGCACCATGGAAAGAGTCCTAAGTGTGGGTCTCTACAGTCCCAGTCTCCCTAAGTATGAACTAAAGGTTCCTCCTGAGCAGAGGTTCATCAGTCTGCTGCAGGAGAAAGGATTGGAGGCAAAGTCAGGACCAAGTCAGAGCCACAGTGAGGAAGATGAGGAGGAAGAAGAGGATGATGATAACTCTGAGGCAGCAGCAGATGCTGTGGAAGGCTTGAATGGTCCCAGGACCAGGGCTCATTGTGACCCCGAGGCTCATGAACTGGGGGGTGAGGAGCAGAGCACTGGTCTCCCCACACCTAATGACACTTGCCCAGAAGACATAAATGGCAAGAGGGTGTCCCTGGGGCTGGGGGAGCCCAGGGCAGAGGGCAGGGAGGACTGTGGCTTGAATGAGGAGAGCACCCAGCAGCACTCACCGGGCCAGGCTCAGAGCCAGCTCTTCGGCCTGCCTACACCTCTGCCTCAGGGTGGGCCTCGGGGGGCAGAGCCTCCCTGTGTCAGGGGGAAGCCCTTGGGCCCAGACGCTGAGGGGCAGACAGGCTGCACACAGGCTGCGCACCCTGAGCCTCAGGGCGTAAAGCAAGAAGAGTGTGAGAACAGAGATGACGGGGAGAAAGCCAGCAGCAACCAGAGCCAAGGTATGGTCCTGAGAGCTCCCTCAGGTTGACAATCATCTCTGGCTATGGTGGAAGGGACCTGCTGTCCTCCGTGCAGAGCCAAACCTTGGGGCAGGCCAGCCCATGGAGTGGCCTCCCATCTGTAGGAGCCTGAGGACCCTTTAGCTGCTGCAATTGGGGGCAAAAGGTGTTGGGGGCTGCATTTGCCAGCAGAGCTGACCAGAACTCTCCACACTGAGCCCCGGCAGCCATTCTACTAAGAGCATGCCGTGGAATGCAGGATGCCTTTCACTTTCTGGCACAGGGCACTGTCTGTTGAGCAGCTCCCTTTGGAAAAGCATATACTCTCCTTCTCACCCACCTGGGAATGGTTAGAGATGGGGGAGGGAGGGTCTACTGCAATTCAAGCCCCCCAAACTCAGCTCAGGGGAGTGATACTCCCTCCTGAGCAGCTTGGGCTGCCTGTCATGATCCAGGTCTGCTGCTTCTCTTGAAGACTCTTGAGGAGTCTTTGGGACCTTTCTGGAGCCAGCTGGGGTGGAAATGTGTGAGGAGATGCTCCCCACCTCTAGATGGGGAGAAAGGCTGGATGGTGGTGGGCTCTATTCTCCTTGCTTTTTTAGATGGTCCAGAGAAGTACTTGGAGGAAGAGAACAAGAATTCTGCTTCTGTCCTGCTCGGGGAGATTGATGATCTTCAGGATGCCCGGGCACCAACCATCGCCCAGCTGCTGCAGGAGAAGACTCTTTACTCCTTCTCTGAGTGGCCTAAGGTGAGGTTAAAAGCACAGTTTGTATCAAAGTGTTCCTGGGTAGCCCTGGCCAGCAGTGGCTCACACAGATCCAGCTCTGCCTCCTGCTCCTCTGCACACCCCATTGGATCCTCTGGCCAAGGTGCTCTTCCCAAGCACCTGTGGCTCGGGTTTCTTGGGTTGAAATGACCCCTGAGATATTAGAAAAAGTCCTTTTTCCAAGTCCCGCGATGGAAGAAGTCGAGATTCATCAGCTCTCTTTTTCAGGGTTGTTTAGTCTTTCTTATCTAATGCATTCTTTCTTTGCCCTGCTTGGGTTCTTGCTGCAGCTCAGGTTGTTCCCTGACCTTGGGGCGGTGTTAACTATACTAAGAACTACATGTACCATATTTACAATAAATAATCAATACATGTTACTTATGTTAGACAGTCTGTTTTTACTCTAAACCAATTCAGAAGTGCTACCATCACAGCAGAAGATGGAGGGCAAGAAGAAGGAGCAGAAGGACAGGGACACGCTCAGATTCATCCATTTTGTTTTCTTGAGCCCCCATTCTAAAACCCCAAAATTCTGCTTTTGCATCCCATGATAAATTAACTATCATTCTAATCAAACTCTTGTGGCTGGTAAATCTTCATACAAAGTTGGTAATTTTTCCCATGGACTAAAATTGAAGGCACTGGTGTCTTTGACTTTATGCCAAGGTCCCTGAGCCCCTTGCCAGGGTCTCAGACCACCCGGGGCAGCCAGAGGAATGTCCTAGGTCCCAACATCTGTGCCGTGGAGATGCTTGCCTCCCAAAACAGTTCCCTGCTGAGCTGAGATTATCTGGGCTGGGCTTGACTTTAATCCTGACTTGTCACAGACAGGTCAGTCATTCCAGTTTTAGCTTGCCACCATCCAATTCTGCTTGCAGGACCGTGTGATCATCAACCGCATTGACAACATCTGCCACGCCATCCTGAAGGGCAAGTGGCCTTCCTCCAGCCAGCAGTTTGAGGCACAGACCCTGCTGACAGCCCCAGCCATGGCCAGCAACACCGGCAGCAGGACCAGTTTTACTGAGTCAGAAGCCGCTGATCCCAGCTTCAATAACAGGGTCTTAATGTCACGGGTGCAAAAGGTGAGGGGGCCCTCAGGTAGTGGTAGGCTCAGGACTCTGGGTTGAGACATTGCCCAGAAGTACTCAGGAGCTTCCCAAGTGGGGCCCCTTGGTGCAAGCTGGGGTGTATAACACGTGGCTTAAGCCACTTGGTCTCTTGGTGATAGCTCCTGGTGAGTGCCCTGTGCTCTCAGTGCCCTGCTGCCCCCCTTGGAAGGGAGGCCAAGCCAGCCTCCTTGGAAGGCAGCTGTTGTTGGCAGCTTCACAGCTTCTGTGGCTTTAGAGGTGCTTCCAGAGTCAGCACTGGAGCGCCTGACATGGTCAAAGGGGACATCCACTGGTATCCCAAAGGAAGGGGTACAAGGAGCACTGCCCTGTCAAGTCCTCAGCTCCCAAGTCCCAGTGGCCCAGTTCCCAGCAGTCACATTGGATAGACAGAAGCTGGTGGCCTGGTGCCCCAGCAGCTGGCAGGGGAGCCATGGTTATAGCACTTGGGGATATTTGACTGTGTGCAAGGGTGCTCCTGCACCATCCCCACACAGGGAAGAGATGTGATATGCCCAGGGAAGGGATATCAGGGCTCCTTGGAGAGGCAGGGATGACCATTAGCGCAGTGCTGGTGTGAGGAGCTGTGGTCCCTGGGCAGGGCAGCAGCAGCTGTAACCATCTGTGGCTTTGGTACACACAGGAAGGTTTCCTGAGCCCTGCCTTTGCAAAAGATGAGCGGAAACACAGGAGACCCTATGAATTTGAGATGGAGAGAGATGCCAAACAGAGGAGCCTGGAGCAGCTGGCAGCAGCCCATGTCCATCCACCCATTGTGCTGAACGGCTGGCGCGAGGCAGCAGTGGACTTGTCCAGAGCCTCTGATGGATCCCCAGGAAACTCCTCTCCTTTCCCGCTGAACACAAACATGCCCAAACTGGGGACCGTGAATGCCCTCCAGAGCTCCCTGGGCATGGACTTGTCTGGCATCCTACAGGCAGGGTTAATCCATCCTGTCACTGGACAGATTGTAAATGGCAGCCTCCGAAGAGATGATGCTGCCATGAGGAGGAGACGGGGCAGGAGGAAAAATGTTGAAGGGATGGACCTCATCTTCTTGAAGGAGAGGCCTCTTCCAAACAGGCTGCAGGTGGGTTGACGCCCCCCCCCCTTTCACATGGACCCAGTGGAGTCAGCACAGTTTGTTTCATGGCCCAGCTCTCCCCTCCAAGCTCTGCTGCCCATGACACTGTGCAGCTTCCTCCAGAACAGCTTGGTTTGTACAGGACCAGGTAGGAGCAGATATTACAGGAAGGAAGGGAAGTTATCCCCCTGGTTTACAGCACTCTGGAGGGTTTGAATCCTTTTAAGCATTATCAAAAGCAGCTGTCTCACCTCAGGAATTGTCTAAGGAAGATGAGGAAGACAAGATCCTACTGCACCCTTTCTCCTTCTGTCCTGGGATCCACTCAAAGAATGGAGCAAGACCAGTGCCCCTAGACCACATTAAGGAGTGATCTGAGGGGAAGTTTGTCTTCCTGGTGTTCAGTGTTTCCTTGTGAGTTCAGAAGCATCTCCCAGCTCTCTCTCCCTACCACCAGTGCTGGGGATGGAGTGGAAATATAATGTGGTGGGTGGTGATTTAAGGAAGAGGCACTGGAGTATGTGGATTAGTCTGTGTGGTGGGAGCAGATGACCTGCTTTGGGAGCTGTGCTTCTTGGGGTGCACATGTATCACTGCACGCTGCTGATGGGCTCTCCCTGCTCTTCCTTCCATGGCAGGATGTTCAGGAAGATCAGCCACAGCCCTCTCAGAACAGTCCCCTCCCTGATGGGCCGGTTGCTGCTACCTCAGCTCCTCAGCCAGTCCCAGTTGCAGGCAGCCAGGAGAAGGCTGTCCCAAATAAGAGTCTCCTTGACTGGCTCCGGCAGCAGTCTGACTACACACTCGATGTTCCCGGCTTTGGCACAGTAAGGGTGGCCTTCAATGGCGTGCGTGTGTGTGTGTGTGTGTGTGCATGTGTGTGCCCCTGCCTTGTGTATTGTCCTTTGTGTTGGGTTTTTTCTTGTAACATGGTTTGTGGTGTTCATTGGGGCTTCTCAGGGATTCCTGACATGTTTAAGAGGTGAGCACTGTTCCCCTGTACAGCAACAAAAAGCACTTGCTGCTGGAGAACTCTTCTCCTTTCCCCCAGAACACAAATATGCCCAGATGGGGGACTGTCAGTACATTCAGGGCTCCCTGGACATGGACCTGTCTGGCATCCTCCAGGAGCTGAGCCCTGTTGCCCATGGTTGGTTCTCCAGCTGCAGTGCATCCATCTGCCCAATGCACAATGTCTTCCAGAAGTGCCAGGGATGGATGGGGACAGAAATGAGAAAACGGATTTGAGGTGCTCAAGGTGTGTCTATTGTTCTTGTTCACCTGGGGTCATTTTAGGCAGTGCTGTTGTACTAAAGGTTCCCAGGCAAGAGGAAACCTGCTTGCTTTTAAGAGCCAGACCAAAGAGGCTGTGTTGGAGGCTGACAGGCCATGGCTGTGTGGCCGTGGATGCTCTCAGAAAGCAGTGGCTCAGAGTGAGGTGCACAGTCTGTCTGATTCTTCGTGCTGTCTCGTAAACCTCCACCTCTTGGTTTCACAGGTTGATGTGCTACAGATTTCAGCTTATTCAGCCTGTTAGACCATGTGGTAGGCAGAGCACAGGCCATGAAACAGAGCAGGACGAAATGTGGTGGTAAAATAGAAAAGACTGCATCTTGGTCCTGGAGGATCATGTGCCTGAGGCGGGGATTTCCTGGAGCTTGGCGTACAGGCAAGACATTAGCATTTTGAAGCTTGCTAGAGATGAGAGGTGAGGAGCCCAACATTTGCTCAGCAAGATGGCCTTTGCTTTCCAAAGTCCAGACACTCATCCAGCTGTGTGCCCAGGGCCAGACTCACAGGAGCAAGTGTGCAGGTGCCTTCCCACTCCTTCCCAACACCCTTGCCTTCCAGGGAGGTTCTGGAGCTTGCCCAGGCTGAGCGTGCCTCTGATGAAGCTCTTGCTCCCAGCAAGCGCCCAGTGCCTCAGGCCAGCCCTGCAGTATCTCTTCTCTCTGGGTAGGATGAATTGAGAGAGGCTTTGGGTACTGCAGTAGCTCCGTTCAAAGGATGAGCTGCACTCTGTGTCTTTTTCTGACTCTCAGGAATCTGTGCTATCCGAGTTGTTCATTACAATGCTCCATCACTGCAGGCACATCAACAGTGGGGCTTGGTGCTTGCAGTGGGTGTGCAATCACTTGGCTGTAACTCGGTAGGTTGCATTTCCAGAGGGCTCTGATCCCAGAGAAACATGATGCAGCATCTCTGTGGTGAAAACAGCTAAAAGAGGAAGGAAACACAGCACAGCTGAGCTGGTGAGAAGCAGGTGGCTGTATGAGAGTGGCACAAGTGGCACACACAGACCTGTTCTCCCTTTACTGGCTTTATGCACTGTCCTGTTTACAGATGCATGTATAACAATCTGCAGTGTCAGGAGTAGAGGGGAATTAGAAATGGCTAGAGTATTTTAAGTAGGGTACACTGGAGACCCCTTTCTATCTACAAAAATCAGTTTTGCTCATTTGAGAGCTGGTGCTGTGGCAGGGACCAGTTTGTGCTGCTGGTGCTGCTCCTGCCCCTGCCTGCAGGGATCCCCTGTCCCTTGGGAGCCCATCCATGCTGCTCTCCTGCAGGGCTTGTAGCCAGCCAGGCTTATTAAGCCATCTAGTCTCATTAATGTTGTCTTGTTTGCACTCCAGAATTTTTCAGACAAGCCTAAGCAGAGGAGGCAGCGCTGCAAGGACCCCAACAAACTGGACATTAGCTCTCTGACGGGAGAGGAGCGAGTGCCGGTGGTACATAAGGGTACCGGACGGCGGGTAAGCGAAGGCCTGTTCTGTGCTCTGCCCTCAGTGCCAAAATCCTTAGCAGACCTTGAGCTCACCTATGGGGGAGAAATCCAGAGAAGCCTATGGATGAGACAAAAGTCTGGAATAGGTTTCTAATCTACATTATCCTGTGACACGTGTGTGCCCGTGGAAATGCAGACCTGTGAAATAAGTGACTGTCTGTGTAAAGTAAGGGATGTGGGAGTGTCGATCCTTGCCAGAGAGCACAGACCCCTCAGTGGCAATGGGATAAAGCTTCTGGCTTTAAAGCCACACTCAGCACAGCCCTGTCATGTGCTTCCCATCCTGGATTTAATTGTTCCCCTTGAGTTCATTGCAATATACCACAAGTTGTAACATTGCCATGCAAATACCTTTCGTTTGTTCCTCCTTATGAGGTACAGGCCAGAGCATACCGATACCCATCCCACTGCTGGGCTTGTAGAAAGTCAAGGGTTGAAAGGGCTTTTTCTTGTTTTCTAAGCAAGAAAAGCAAGGATCTTGCATTTACTTGTCTGTAGTTTAATCTCCAAGGCACTGATGTTCACCTCTCTGAACAAGAAGGAGTGTTCAGGAGTACTTTGCACCAAAATTTAGTTCTTAAACACACCCAGGACTGTACAAGGTCAGAAGGTGATGTGACATTAATCACATCTAAAAGCAAAACTAAAGAGTGAGGCAGAAAGGTTGTTTCAGCCACATCTGTGTTCCCCTTTGTTGCCCCCATGCTGGCCTTTCCTGCGTGGGTTGGGGACTTTGCCAGTTCTGAATATGGCTTTTACAGAAGCTCTGTCTCCATCACTGGTACCTGGGCTGGGCCACAGAGGCTGAACCTGCCTTTTCTCCCTGAGCTGTGTGTCTGGAGGCAATAGGCACACACCAAATCTTGCAGAAAGGCAAGTGTAGCCAGGCAAGAGTCTCCACCCCAGCCAAACTGCAGCCCAAAGCAAGAAGCTAGGGGAAGTGTAATCATATTTTTTGTATTATTTTACATAACTCTCTCTGCAATAGAGGTCATCCTTCTGCTGTGTTTTATAGTTAGGGGGAGCCACAGCACCAGCATTGAAGGAATTGCCAAGGTGGCTTGATGCAAACTTGGAGTATGCTGTTGCAGCTGACTGGGCTGACATTGTTAAGCTTTCAGTAAGTTAGAGCTTTTGGAGAAATCTGTATCATGTCATCTTTTCTTTTCCCCTCCCCATCCCCACAACCTTTCTCTAGTGAGGATCTGGGAGCTGCAAGGCAGGCCCTGGGCTGGGCGTGTGGGAGGGGATGGCTGCAGCACTGGGGCAGAGTGGGAGGTTGGGCCGTGCCACTGCCAGCCCTGTGACCAGGCCACAGACAGAGGGGCCAGTGCCCTGGGAGCAGGGCTCAGCATGCCTGGCTGGAGAGCCTTGGGATGCTTAGGGTAGCAGGGGCAAGAGGAATGTCCTAGGAGCTGGACAGCAGGGTGTGAAAAAAACATTCTCATGGGTCAAATTTTCAAAAACACCTCTAAGTTGTCGCTTTTCATCAGCTCCTGTGAACTCTGCCTGTGCAGCCGTGGGCCCACCAAAGGCCCCACAGGTCACCAGACCTGAAGGGTCAGGCACAGGTAGGGAGAGGGGCAGGACAGAGCCTCTTGTGCCACATTCATCCACCCTGTCCATCCACCAGTCCCTGCCCCAGTGTGGCAGAGCTTGTGGAGAAAGAGCACTCTCCCCTCTGGAACACACAGCACTGCCAGATCGCCCTGCCCTGCCCCATGGGCTGGCCTGATCCAGACTTTTCCCTACAGTCCCTCTCACCTACTGCCTGGTTTTGGGCTGCAGGGCGAATCTGTTGGCTTAGAGGTTGTACTGCTCTCAAATTGGTTTTTCCTTAGTGCTGGAGGTTTGGCATGGTCTGTCCCACTGCCCAACAAACTACTCTATGTCCAACCTGGCATCAGGGCCTCATCCGGGCAGCCAGCCCCCGGCAAGCTGACAGCTCTTCCCCAGATTTGAGGGCACAGTCTCTTTGCCACAGAAACCACTGTGTGCCTGGCACTGCCTGGGCACTCTCCTGTGCCCTGCTCCAGTGGCTGCATCCCATGGTCATTCCAACCCCATCGACACTGAGCTTTTGGTGAATGCATACCCATCCTGGTAGGGAAAGGATGCAGAAGGATGACTGGCTGTTCCAGGCCACCAGGAGCTGGGGCTGGCTGCCCCACAGAGCCCAGGGGCAGTCATGGCCCCATGTAACTTCTCCCACATGCCAGTGGGAGATGCTCCCAGAAGGTTCTCCCTCCTTGGGCAGGTACTATGCTGAGCAGACTGCCAGGCACATCTAATTCATGGTTCTGCACTACAGGTGTCAACAGGAAATACTTTTCCTAGCTAAATTTATCATTCAAAATGGTTCAAAGAGTGGTGATATTGAAACCCAAGGGAACCACGAAGGAAAATGTTTAATTGTCTGTGTTGAGGATGCTGAAAAAGGGAGTGTTAAGCTATGCTGTGGATCCCCCTGCACTGCTCTGTGTAACCAGATGGTCTCACCCACTTCTGGCTGCTGGGTTTTGGTCCCATATCTCTTATGTCAGATGAGCTTTCTGAATGCTCCCTGCCATCTCCATTAAGCTCTGACCAGGCACTCCTCAGACAGCATGCCCACTCTCTGTGTCATCCCATGAGCTTTGCTGTCCTGCAGAGCATTGAAAATTTGGCCCTTCCTATCTCAAAGAGGATTTTTTCACCTGTTGCTGAAGGCACAATTACAGCTGGATAGGGAGCTGAGTGGGCAGCTGACACCACGCTGCCCTGGTGCTTCTTGCATTGTGAGCAGCTGGTGCTGAGGGGTGAAAAACAGAGTAAAAACATGCTTCCTCCTCCCCTCCCTAGCATTTGAGAGTGCAGGATCCTGCCAGGGCAGAGCAAGGATGTTCTGCATTTGGCAGTATCCCTTGGGGAAAAGTTGTGTGTACCTCTCAAATTCCATATCATGTAGGCAAATATTTCTGTGCCAACACCATCTGGGATGCAGATGTGGGCACAGAGAAGCCAGATTCCCTTTGCTGCAGTAGTAACTGTTGGGTGTTCTCTGTTATGTCTCATTTTCAGGGTTACTTACCTGAAAACAAATTCAATCGCATCCTCACTGAGCCTGTGCTCCGGGACACTGGGCCACGCCGGAGAGGGAGGAGGCCCCGGAGTGAACTCCTTAAAGGCCCTGGTGTTGTAGCAGATTCTTCTTCTGGAATGGGACCATTGTTCATGAACGGACTAATTGCTGGGATGGATCTAGTGGGACTTCAGAACATGAGAAATATGCAAGGGATCCCTCTGACTGGGCTGGTTGGATTTCCTGCTGGCTTTGCAGCAGTGCCTGCTGGTGAGGATGTGAAGAGCACCCTGAGCATGTTGCCCATGATGCTGCCGGGCATGGCAACCGTACCCCAGATGTTTGGAGTGGGAGGACTCCTCAACTCCCCGATGACGACAACTTGCACCGCGACTGCTCCAGCTTCGTTAACAAGCACAACGAAAGGTGGCACAGCCAGTGCCGAGAAAGCCAACGAGGAGAAACAGGGCAGCCAGGATGGAAAAAAAGAACCTCTCACTGAAGATAAACCTGGTCCTAGTTCATTTTCTAATCAGACAGAATCCGCAATAACTACCAATAGTCCTGTAGCTTTTAACCCATTTCTTATCCCAGGGATGTCTCCTGGACTGATCTATCCCTCCATGTTCCTTTCCCCTGGCATCGGCATGGCGCTGCCTGGCATCCAGCAAACCAGGCACTCAGAGGCAGCAAACCTGGACAGCCAGGAGCGGAAGAGGAAGAAAGTGAAAGGGGAATTGGCAAATCCAGAGCCAGAAACTGTCTCACTGCCGGAAAAAGAAGCTGCAAACAGTCAAAACTGTGTGGAGCAGAGCCCGCCAGTGGTGGCAGAGAAGGAGCAGGACGGACCAGCAGAGGAGGAGCGCCAAGCAGCTCACGATACCGATTAGAACTTTTGTTTCATTGAAAGAAAAACACAAAAAGATTGTGGCTTGTGAGTTTCTTATCCCATAAACTCTTTGTTACTTCCCCTCCCACCCCGCTCCACCTTCATAAACCTGTGTTTCCATGAATAATATTATCTACCTAATTCCCCGTCAAAAAAAACTGGTGACATACTACATGTTAATAGTTGCAGGGTCTTGCCACTTTATTAGATAAACAGTGTTGTCTAGCTACACTAGTATGGGAGGCACTGAATTCTCATTCTGTTTTTCCAGTCGATCATCCCAGCTGACAATAGCAAATCGAGTACTTGGTCACCCCCCTCAAATTGCTCACTCCTTTGAGAAGACAAAGCAGCAAAAAAACAAGAGCAAAAGAAAAGTGTTTATCTCTTGGTCTAACACACAGACAAGGGTATTTCTGTCTACAGTGACACTGAACGAAAAAGCCTGTATCTGGGCTAAAAGCACAGCTATAGTAAGTGCTAATGTGTATTTTTGATTTAAAGTATTTCCCTATTTTATCATGGTTACTAGAATAGTAGTATAGACAGAAGTATATAACTAATGATTGAAAATGCATATATTCATTTCTTTGAAAAGAAAAGCATAACTGGTAGTGATATAATTTCTTGATCACCCCCACCTCAAAGGTTTGGAGACAAACTGCAGAGAATGAAAAAAGGATGTAGACATTCTTTTGTACTTTTAAAACCAACGTTTGGTTTTATGTAGTGTGGAGTTTAGTTGCCCTTTCCTTGGTAGTTACAAGAACTTTCCAGCTTGAGCTGGAAAGGTTTTGCACACTTGCATGACTTTTCTGGGGTTACTGTATCTGTAGCAACCAGTTCCTTCATCATTCTGCTTGTCTTCAGTTCTCCTCTCTGGCGTTAGTTCTCAGCTATGGCATTACAGGTGCTCTAAAGATATTTTTTTTCCAGCCGTGAACAGACCACACTGATTTTAATGCTCTTATATGAACACTGAGGCTTTCTGAGTTTTTATATTTCCCACTCCTTACCCCAGAAGCGACGTTCTTTCCGTAAACACGGAGAAGGCTGTAGGCCAGCTTCCCTCCTTGGGGAGTCCTCTGAGAAGGACCCTTGAGACTTTAAGAGCCTGAGTTTCTTACTTTCTAGTGGTGGACTGTGAAGAGATGACTTTGGCTTCTTCCCATTCCGTTTGCTGTTGAACAGTATTTCCAGTCCTCCAAATGATTTCAGCATCCGCATTTCAAATGGATGGGTTTTAATGCTGCCAGCCCCCTGCTCCAGCTCTGGGTACTGAGACTCCTCCACAGGCAACTATTTGGATTTCTCCTTCCCCTCACTCCTTTAATTCTTCTTTCACTTGGGGTTGTTCTTACTTGCAGCTCATGGTCTGAGAATTGAATAAAGCCACAGTGGTGCAGTGGTGAGTGAAGGGGGCAGGCTGGGAGGGAGTTGGAGTGTGCTACTCATCAGTTTCACACTTGGTTGTCACAATTTACTGTATTTTTTACTTTTTTTTTTCTGTTGCAGTTTTGCTAATTTATCAGATGGTCCAAATGTTTTGACATAACTATTTCAGTTTGCATTATTTATTTATGATGCTTTTTGTCATTGTCTTTTATACATTTGGGATTATAAATTATGTACATGTTAAATTAGCATCTCAAAGAAGTCTGTTACCCGTGGTCAAAAAGCCAGTTGGTTTATATTTTCACAGAATTTATTCCCAGTTTACTGGATTGGATGATTTTTTTAAGTATGTAGCCAATCATAATGCAGTCCTCCTCCCCCCCAATAATTGTGTTCTATTTAATAACATTCTTGTAGCATAGATACTGTATCACTATCAACAGATTTCTTAGAAATGCTGCTATCTCTATTTAACTAACATTTTGTTCAGTTTTTGCCTCCAGTGGAAGCAGAAAGGGTTTTTTCAGCTGTTAAATCCAAAATCAATATAATTTATTTATGTAAAAAAAAAGTCACGATTGATATATTTTTGAACCTTTTAAGTACTAACTTTGTTTTTATTCAGTGGAAGAACATGTACTTGCCCTAAATCCTTAAAATACAAATACTATAAAACTTCATATATCTTCAAAGCCTTACTGTGAATGGATACAGAAATCTCTTCCGAGTCCATTTCTTTGGATGGTTTTTCCAGGGTTACACGCATAAGGAACAGGGTTTAAAGTGAAATTTATTTAATAAGCCAGCATGCTCTATACCTTGTTCTTCCTTAGCAGACATGTATGCTATGTCTCTGGGTGTTTAGGCTTCTCTTTGCTACTTTGTGACCCTTTTGCAACCTGATATACTCTGTGGATTATTTAGACTGTAAGGCATTAACTGGCTGCTTCTTTTCCATCATATCCCAAACAAATGCCAAATTTTCACCAGTTTTCATGGCTATTTACACACATACATCCTTCACCAAATGTGCTAACAAAATAAACTGTCTGTGCTCTTGAACATGGATAAAAAGAAAAAGATTTAAAAGTCAGATTTTTATTTTTTTAATTTAGTGACTAGATGATGCTTATCTTTCAGACTTGGGAGAGCCTTGCTACAGATGTATATAAATTTTTTTCAGCAAATATATGTGAATGTTTAATTCACCTGACTCAGTGATAAACGTGACTTGCCTTTTTCTCAGCATAAATCCATTAAGAAGCTGTTGAAAACAGTGGCCTGGTGGCTGCTCTAGGCTTGCTCCTGGTGCCATGTGTTACTCTGAGTCGCGCTGCTCGCTGTGAGGGGCCGAACCCGCAGCTCTCGCAGCACCCTGGGTTGAATTCACCAGCGTGGGGGAACTCATGTCCCACATGGGTTCAAGATGCCAGGAGTAGCCCAAGCTCCCGGGCCAGTTAAAGCACAGAGGATGCACAATGGCTCTCTGCTGACCTGCTTTTCCTCAAGGGTGGCTGCAAGCCTGGAGCCCTCCAGTCATCACACACACCCCAACCCCCAGGCAGTTACACCCCTTGGCACTTGCACAGCCCCTCCCAGCAGATGGGGTACTGGGGGTGCAGGGCCGCTCTCCCTGCACTTTCTGCACCTCCAAGTTTTGTGAAATGCTTGTCCTAAGTCTCTGTGTAAGGATCTCAGGCTTTAGCAAAGCAGGCGTCATTCAGTGTTTCATTGGCATGATGTGCAGGAGCAGCTCCATTCTTCAAAGATCCAGGAAAAAAGACAGAGTAAAATCGGTGCTTTTACTGCTCCATGTGCCCTGTGTAAGGACCTTGTCCTGGTATTTTTTTGCTGCTTTGGAAAAGAAAAAGTACCCAGAAGAAAAGACTGGCAAAATGGTAGGATGAACTGTGGATTTCCAGTTCCAGAGTCTCCCTTCAAATTCTGGCCTCACACACTATAGCCTTGCACCTCAGCATCCATAACGCAGGATATTTGCTGGCAGAATCTGCAGGAGGAGGGGCCATGGAGGAGCATGTGCTGGCTTTGGGCTGTCACATCAGTGGTGACTGTAGTGTCTGTTCAGACAAGGTGTGCTACCTACTGGTGGCATGTGGATGTGGTGGAGGGATGGGCACCATAGGCACAGCTTGCTTCCTGTTGTGTTTTACAGGATACAGGTGCCCCTTCCCAGACTGAGAGACTAAAACAGGCACAGCTGTACATCCCCAACGCTGTCCCTGCCTGGTTTTTATCTGACAGGACAGATAGAAGTCTCATCACACATTTAGACAGGATCTCAGTTCCCTTTATGGTCACAAAAAGGGGGGAAGAATTTTCCTCAGCACTGAGCCATGGCTGGGGGAGCTTTACCTACCCAAAGTGCAGATGTCCCCACTCTGGGCTCTTGACAGTTACAGGAAAGGATTTGGGGTTGGAAATGTTGATCAGCAGTGAGCAGAAGACACTTTCTCTAATGACATGTGGCTTGTATTGAATAAAACTTGAGCTTTTCAGTGCAGTTTTGCTCCTTACCTCTTCAGGAGCCACTTGGGCCCCAGGGCTCTGGAGCATGGGATGAGTCAGGATCAGGAATCTCCTCACATTTTACAACCTCAAAGCAGTTTCCAGGCACTACACTACACGTAATGTCCCAAAATGCCTCACACCCCATGCGCCAGTGCACAGCTGCCCATGGCACCCATGCTCAGCCACGGGCACCGGACAGGTGGGCAGTCCTGCCAGGAAAGGAGTCAGCCCAGCCACCCACAAAGCAGCAGCTCTGAAAAAGTGGAGGGAAGAGAAAGCCAGCTTCTCTCTCAATCCCCTTCCCATCAATCTGCACAGTGCCTTGTACATGTGGACAAAAGGCCTAGGAACATAATTCTCACCCTCCCATGTGGCTTTTTGGGATGCTGGTTGTCTCATGGTGCTCACAGGGGTGGCTGGAGACCATCAGTGCAGTGTCATAGGTGTCACGAATTCCTTAAGAATCAAGATTTTACTTCAAAAGGTATAAAACAATGCAAGATCTTCAGCCTGGCAGAAGATCTGTCCCTCTTGCCACGTGGCCTTGTTCTCCCTCCAGTGGGATTTTAATTCATGAACAACTCTATACAGCACCACTATCTGGCTCAATTTGCCAGATAATGTCACATCCCATCCAGTGGTCTGGATGGGATGTGACATTATTGGTTTAACTAGGAACTCATTCCCAGCCTGCCTGAATGCAGTTCAGGCAAGCCCAGCATGAGCCTTCAGAGGGTTTCAAGAAATAGCAGTGTCCTGGACCTGCTGCAGGAGCAGCTGAGGGGAGTGAGAGTCATGAGGGGAGTGAGAGCCATGGCAGATGGGAGATGCTCCAGCCTCTCCTCTCTCTGGGCTCCTGCCAAGCATTGGTTGTCAAGTTTTTCAGCTGGCTGTGCTATAGCACAGGAAGACATTGACAAGAATTGCCTGTACTCTTTGGAAAAACAAAATTTTAAAGGAAAAGTGACTTTTTTTTCCCTGCAGAAAAGGACAGAGATTTCTGATAGAGGAAAAAATACACAAAAAACAAAGCTTGGGTCACCCAGAGGAAGACACATCTCTGGTCCAGAAAGAATAAATAAACCTGTGGGACCCATAGCCTCATTACCCCAAAAGAAACACATTTCCTGTCTGCTCATGACAGCCAGTTTTCTATGCTCTTATGGCAAATCTTTTTCCAAATAGATTTAGATACTGGATTAAGGCTGGGTTTTGTGGAAAGTAACATTTTGGAAAGCAAGTAGCTGACCTGACTCTCGGTGAGGGACAGGCCCCACCAGCCTGCAGATCCCACGAACTGATCCCTTTCCAAAAAGGCATTTTCAAGAAAACTAACCCCGAGATCTGCGAGTGGGGCCGGAGTTCGGGGCCGGGGCTGCCGAATGAGCGGGTGCGGCGGCGCCGGGTCCCGAAGCGCCTCTGAGCATTCTCGCATGGCCGCAGGTACCGGGGATGGGGATCCGCTACGCCCGCCCCGGGCGTGCTCCGTGTGTCCTCCATCACACGCCCTCCCAGCAGAAGAGAGGTGGCTCAGGTCTCCTCCAGTGACAGGCGGGTCCAGAGCCGTTCCCTACCCGCGAAACAGCGCTGCGGATGCTGCGTGACTAGAGCCCCTTCCAGAGGTGCAGGAGCCACTCCCCTGCCCACGGGGGCGGGCCGTATCCCCACGGCCGCCCGACGGACACACAGTGCTCCCAAGGGGGCTCCGTCCGTCGGCGCCCGTTCCAGTGGAACCGGC
>VYXD01007587.1:109906-139310 GCA_013397195.1 Hylia prasina
GGGCGCGGGCGCGGGGCGCGGCGCTGCCCCGGTGACCGCGGCGCCCGTGCCCGCAGGGCGAAGCGCTGCACTGGTTGGTCTGCGCGCTGTACGTCGCTTGCCGCCGGAGTCGCGTGCCCACCGTGGGGAGCAGCCCGATGGAAGGGAACGGCGTCTCCCTGACCCGCATCCTGCGCTCCGCACGCCTCAGGTGAGCGCCCCGCCCGCCGGGCCGGCCCCTGCCGGGGCCGAGCGCTCAGCGCCGGGAGTGCCCTGCCCTGCTCTGCAAAGCCGCTAAGCCAGGTGCCGCTCCTTCGCTGCCAGCGCTGCCAGCCGCGGCAGGGTAAAAGCAGTAAATTCGCTGTTATTACAGATGGAAATTAGATGCAAATACGTAGTTTCCAACTTCAAGCCTTTGGGAAACCACCTGTGTCGGACCAGCAGCTGTTCTACACGCGCCAGTTGTTTCTCTCTGTAGTTTAATTTGACCTCAAATACCTCGGCATGTGCCAGCCCGGTACAATGTGTGCCTGACTCAGGATTCAGGCCAAACCCCGACAGAGTGCTGGCAGCTGGTAGTTTTTCTGGGAACACAGCACTGGTGATCACAGAACTCACCTTCTGCTCCCTTGTCACTGTGGCTCTGACCTGGAAATACGGAGCCTGGAATGTTGCTCGTTCCGTTTAAAGACCCACTCCCCGCTGAGCTGCTGGAGGGTTTGTCAGTTATTTACATCCCTAGCTGACAGGTTTTTGTGCAGGTAACTTTGACAAGCATCGACTCTTGGCTTGTTTTGTTGCCTGTCCTGCCTCTGCCTCAACACACACAGAGCAGCACCTGCACTTTGCTGTCCACCACTGCCCTGCTCTACACAGCCATGCTGGCGGCCTCCACATCAAACTAATGTACCCCATGCCTTAAAGAGGGTCAAGGAGAAACCCCAAAGTAATAGAAGGCAAAAAGCTGATAAGATATACAGTTTGGGAGTCATATCAAGATAAATTGTAAACCTACTTAGTAATCACATCAGTCATTAAAGTAAATATGTTGCATTTTGGCATTTTAAAATTTTAGAATGGAAGTTGGTTAAAGCTCAAAGCAGACTTCTCTTTTTTTCTTTTAAGTTTAATTCAGTTTTTTAGCAAAATGAAGAAGTGGATGGACATGTCAAACCTGCCCCAGGAATTCCGAGAACGAGTTGAGAGGCTGGAGAGAAATTTTGAAGTGTCAACCGTGATTTTCAAAAAGTTTGAACCAATATTTTTTGATATATTTCAAAACCCTCATGAAGAAACTTCCAAACTGCATCGAAGCAGGAAACAGAGGTATTTTTTAGATTTGGTGTGACTTTTCCCTGGAAGCCCAATATAGTTTGTGAAAATAATTTCCAAAGTGATGGGGTCTCTTTGACTCTGAAATGCAGCCAATGCAGAGCCAGCCCTGACCCTGGTGAGTGCAGCTCGGGTCAGCTGGGCTTCACATCGAGCTGCTGTAACAGAGGAACTGTCCCGCAGTGAGAATGTCAGGGTGTGATGGGGAGAGGCTCCATGAGGTGGGTTAGCTGCAAGGTACAATGAGATCAACACTTTAAATGTTTAGCAGAAATAGCTGAAGTGGCGCTGGAGTGTTTGGTCTTAGCAAAAGACAAAAGTGCTGTCAGGGGGTTGGTGTCACGCCACGAGCCCTCTGCTCGGGGGCTGTCACATCCCTGTGACCTCCACACTATCAGGTGTTTGCCGTGGTTGCCAGATGAGTGGGAGCACCAAATGGGAGGAAGTTACAGCTGATGTGCTCATTTTTATGACAAATTTGGGAAGAGTGGTGTCATCTTTCACACACACATGGAATGTCTGCCTTATTGAAAGGAGCTTGTCCATACTCCCTACAAGAGTATGTAGCTGTTGCAGCTTTGTAGTGAGAATTTAACTTTGGGGATGAGGGAGCCAAGCTGTGGATCTGCAAGGTGTTTTTATCAGTTCATGTGGGTTCCCTGGATGTGAGGGGGATAATTGTTCTGGTGCAATGCTCCAGTGTAGCTGCACATCCACAAGCAGAGTGCAGGGGGAGGTGCTCTGTCAGGTGCTCCATTGGTGTTCTTTTCTCAGAGCACTATTGGTTGGTGCCACCACAGCTTTGGCTGCTCTGTGGGCTGAGTCATGTCTTCCTTGGTCTCCCAGCTCCATGGGCTTGGATAGTTCTGCTCCAAACAGGAGTCAGCAACTGAGCTGTAGTATAAGCTTGTTCTGAAGGAATGGCTGATGCTTTAGTAAAATATTTTGGAAAAACCATCACTGGAATATATATAGCCTTTGTCATCTCCCCACCTATGGCTGCAGGAGGGTTCTATGACACCAGCAGAATAGCGTGGCAGGGTCACAGGCCAGAGGGAGCCTTTGGCTTGGGAACAGGGTCAGGAACTTGTGGATGTGTGCAGGACACTCCATGGAGCCAGGTCAGACACTGTCTCTCAGGCAGTGAGAGCTGAACTGAGGACATGTAGCTTAGACTGTGCCTTAGTGTGGAATTAAGACAACAGCTCCAGCTGTTGTTTTGAGCAGGGAAATGGAATGAAATTTGTACTGTAGAACAAGGTTTGGCTTCCTGGAACTGAAGAGTAACTTCTCTCCCCATTTTTCTCATTGACAGGCGGGTGCCATGTGGTGTCAAAGATCTCTTCAACTTCTGCTGGACTCTCTTTGTGTACACTAAGGGTAGGGTGGTTACTTTGCCTGCATTGTTTGTATACATTCCCAGCTTTGAACTTCTGTTGTGTTGCTTGACATGATGTGCTGTCTCTTAAAGGTAATTTCCGTATGATTGGAGATGATTTAGTAAATTCCTATCATTTACTTCTGTGCTGCTTGGACCTGACTTTTGCCAATGCCCTTCTGTGTCCAAACAGAAGAGATTTGCTAAATCCATCATTTAAAGGTATGGTGGGGACAGATTATTTGCAATCAACTGTGCTTTGTTCTCTTGGCTCATTTGAAATGAAGTTGAAGGTTGGTTGTCTTCCCCTCTTCTCCTGGTTCCCAGGCTTGCCAGTGGAATTCCATAGTCTGGAGATCAAAGCCTCTGAGGATCCTCCCTGCATCATTGCCATGCTCTGCGAGCTGCATGACGGGCTCCTCGTGGAAGCGAAAGGCATAAAGGAGCACTACTTCAAGCCATACATTGCAAAGCTGTTTGATAGGAAGGTACATCTCGCCAGTTTTATGAGCATGTGGTGGTCTCAAGACCATTTAAGTCCTGCAGGTTCCACACGGGAGAGCACAGGAAGTGAGCAAAGGAATTTGTTAATGAGCAAAGGAACTCAGGCTGGCTCAGGTTTTCTTTGTATTTTAGCAGGAGCAAATTTCCCTCACACTTTTAATGCTGTATGCCATAAGGTCTTGTCTGTTTCAGCTTTTTAAGTCAAGGAGGAATCTTTGCTTTCCTTTCTTGGTAGTGTGAAACTGAATCATGAAGGATGGTGTTTTCTTCAGGCAAAAGAAAGTGATTTCTTTGTGAAATAATTGTATGGGATGTCTGTCATGGGAGTGTGGGTCCTGCTGCTTGTCTTGAAGTTGAGCAAAATGATTTGGAAGGAGAGGTTGAGGTTGCATATGTATAAGTTGTCCTGTCTAGTTCTGATCCTGGAACTGTTTTCCAAGCTCTGTGAAAGCTTCTTTGTAGTTGCTCATCAAGCCAGTCCCTAGCTCAGCAGTGGACAGATGTCACATTGCAGGTCTGACTCTGAGCAGTGAATTTGTCTGGAGGTTGGATCCAGTTGGGCTTTGTACTCTGTCTTGGTAATGGCACTGTAGCCCTTTGGTCTAGGCAAAAAAAAAAAAGGAGTCCAGTTATGCACCTAAATCTAACTTCCTTTTTGACTAAAACCATTATGCCCTCAACTTGAAACAGTTTTGATTTTATTATCTAAGATATTTCTGCTTTTTGTTCTTAGATCTTAAAAGGAGATTGTCTGTTGGATCTTTGCAACTTTACGGAAAATAGGTAAGTTACAGATTTTGTTCTTAATCATAGGGCTTGGTTCATGTCTAAAGCACAGGCCTCTGTGTACTACATCTCAGTTTTCCTGTTCCTTTGTCTTGCCGTATCTAATGGGGTTTGATTATTTGACCATCAGAGCTGCTTTCTGGCTGAAACACTTTCTGGATCCGAGGTGTGGCTGATATCAGGGGTTCAGGCTGCAGAGATTCTTTCTTGATGTCAGGTTTTTGGTGCTTGCTCTGGTTTTCTGGAAACTGTAACTTTTGAATAATGTAATGCATATCATAACCTTGTCTCTGAAGGTCACAGGTGTTTCTGTACACGTATTATGCCCAAGTAGGGAAATCTCTAAATTGATTTCTCCATCTCTAATTGAGTGTATAAATCTGTAGATGCGGCAGATGCACTCAAAAAAAAAAGGAAGCAACAGCTGCAAAACCACAAAAAAGAGGTGAACAATTTCTGTGGGAGGCAAGTGTAGTTGTTTCAGAAACTGAATTCACCTCTGAAAGCTACTTTAAATGTAAACTATAAAAAATCCTTGTCACTTTTTTTAAAAAATATTTTTTAAAAATACCTATTAATTTGTTTTTGCCTTTTGTTTGTGAGCTTTTAATTTGTTGCTTTGCTTTGGGAATTTTGTGCAAAGACTAAATTGTTTTAACAGTGCAGATAACACCTCAGTTTAGATAAAAACTTATTTCTTTGATCATTGAACATTGAATTTCTCATAGTATTTCTACTTTATAAGTATTCCTTCAGTCACTCTGTCAGATGGAATGTTACAGTACTCCCTGTTCTTTTGCAAGTAGTCTGACATCTCAAACATGCTTGTAAGCATCTCTGGGGGGTTTTTTTGGTCCAACTTTCCACAGACCTTTACTTTTTCCTAAAAGACATGGGGCAGCTGAACCTGTGATGCAGTCAGGTTTCGTTTGGGATTATAGAGGTGCTTGTGTCATGAATACATTGTTAGATTCCATTTTTATGTATGCTGGAACTGCATTTCTGGCCCAGCTGCAGGTAGGATTATTGATGCAAGCCATTTCTGATTTTCATCCACAAGTTCCATTCTACTTCCCAAGGATATGTTTGAAGCTTTGCAACCTCGGTGGGATTAAACATTCGTTTTTTCCAGGTGGGTTTGCTGGAATAAAGAAAATTAAGTATTTGTTTGGTCTCACATGTCAGCAGTGGTTTTAGAAATAAAACCCAGGCAGGTAACTCCTCACTGTCCCCTCCTCTGCACCATTAGGAAAATTATGGGCTACAGAGTGGCAAACCCAGAAATCCAGCAGAGCGAGTTGGGTGCAGTTCTCCTTGGTTGCTCCCTGTGTGCACAGATTTAACCTCTGACCAGCTGAGCACTTCCAGACTGGTTTATTCACAACTGGCATGAAAGCAAAATTGGTTTTTCCTTCTTTTTACTGAGATCCAAATACTGGTGGAAGAGTGATTCCTGCAGTGATCCTGGAGAGGTTTTGGGTCCAAGGGCAGGCAGGCATGACCAGGCGCAGGTTGCTCAGGAAGGTGGGACAGAGCATGAAGCTCTGACTGTGTTTGTTTGGGGTTGTACCTGTGCTCCCTGGGGCATCTTCTTTGTTTCTTCAGCAGTTAACCTTTGGTATCAAACCTGGGCTTCTCTTTCAGCAAAGCACTGAATAAAGAGTATGAAGAGTATGTTCTGACCGTGGGTGACTTTGATGAGAGAGTTTTCCTGGGAGCTGAAGCTGAAGAAGAAATTGGCACTCGAAAATTCCCTGCAGATGTGCCAGGAGAGAAAACAGCAGCAAGAGCTCACATGGAGTGTCATCTGCAGCAGCATTTTGAAAAGGTGATTCATTTAACGTGGCAAGCTCACCTGAAGTTCTCCTTCAAGTTTTCCCATCCTTATACACTCTTCGAATCACTGAGGTGACTTGAAATTTCGTCTTCCTGAGAGGAGGATGGTGAACACAGGCTTCAGTGCTGTCTTGCTAAGGAGAAAAGGTGGTATTTTCTTTCCTGTGGAATTTTTCAAATAACTATTCCTTAAACAGAATGAGAGCAACTTTCATGTGTATAGTCTGGTATTGTCCAAGAAAAATCAGTAAGTAATTAATACCCAAATATGTAGGTCTTAATTTTGATTAAGCTTCATTTATACCTCATAATCATACCACGACACTGAATTAATTTGTTTTCCCACTCTTTCCTTGCTTAGGAAAGGAAAAGTCAACCTTCCCACTCTTCTATGGAAAATAAGATTCATGCATAAGCTTCAATAAAGTCTCTCTTCATTACAAAAAGTAGCCTATAAGTAGAGTTAATGTTTCAGTATGTCTAAAAATACAAAATGTATTTAATGAAATTGACATGCAGGAAAACAGTTGCTTGGTTACTTTTTAATCTTGGATAGGGAAAAATAGTGCTGGCTGTGTGAAAAAACCATATGCTGTTTGATTTACATATCAATTAAAAAATAAGAATTCTTATTCTAAGATGATGGTGCTGGTGTTAATGAATCATATGTCTTAGCTTTTTCTGCCAAATATATGTGTATTTCATATTCATGCAAATTAAAGATGGGAGTTTGGAATGGATTTTATTAAATCTGGGCTTCAGTTTCTGTAGTATTAATAATATTACTGTTTATGCATAATGACTGCAGGCTTAACCTTTTCACATTATTTGCCTTGTATCTTCATAATGTTGTCAGTTCAGATAATTAAATCCAAAAACTTCACTGTGTCACTTCCAGAGAGCAGCATACAAATAGGTAAGTGCAGTTCACACAGCTCCATCTGCTCAGTGCCACTTCATCCTTTGGATGAAGGGAGGCCCATTTCCCAAGGAATGTCCTCCTGTGAACCTCTTCTGGGCAGCTGTGCCAGGTACTTACTCCTTGTGTCACCCAGCTAATGCAGTCAGCAACAGAATGAAAGTGTGTGCTTCCTCTTCCACACCCTGTATTTTCACTGTTCAAATGAGCCTAAAAAATTACAGATTTTAAGATTTTAGGTCTTGTTTTGCTGTGTTTTAGTTGTAAAATCCCTTTGAGTTAATTTTTGGCTGCTCTAAGATTTATTATATTTATGGAGTCATGGGAAAATTGCCTCATTTTTAGTCACTTTGAGCTCACAGGTTTGATGAAGTCTTCATGTGGTTGTACCAGTGGTGTCATTTTAATCTTTGAAGGAATTTTGCAGGAGATACTTGTTTGGAAGGTAATTGACACAGTTTTGTTGGCTGATTTCTATTTATTATTTTTCTCTGTCTGGCAGAAAAAGTCATTTGCACCTTCAACTCCCCTGACTGGCAGAAGATACCTGCGTGAAAAGGAGGCTACCATCACTCCTGTGGCTTCAGCCACACAGAGCGTGAGCCGTTTGCAGAGCATGGTGGCTGGGTTGAAAAATGCACCGAGTGAACAACTTACAGCTATTTTTGAGTGAGTATGTCCACTTCAGCTGCTCTCATTGACACAGAAACTCATCTTTTGGCCTTTTTTTCCCTTTGGGGTGAATATTTCCTCTGTTTCTGTATTATTTCTTGTTGAAGGATCTTCTGTTTTCTGGATGATCTAATCTGGAGAAGGGTGGCTGAACACACCCCCCATCTGACTTGTCACCACCATTATGTTAATGGAGCTTCAGCTTTTGCTGATGTTGATTTGTCTGCTTGAAAGCCAAATGCCTTTTTTGTTTGTTTACATTTAACAAGTACTTTTCGACTGAATGATGTGGTAATAACCATGTTGGTGGAGGTTTTGGAGGAGGGCGGAAATGTTCAGGTGAACAAGCTGCAGTCTTTGCCCTCAGATGGGAAAATTAAAAGCAGACTACAGGCTGCCCATTTGTCCTTCACACTACTTCAGGATGTGTTGGGTCTAACCCCATGGCACAAGGATGAGCCTTGCAGTGACCCTGGTCACTGTCGCTGCTGACCTGGAATAGCAGCAGCTATGTTTCCCACTCAGGATGTTCAGGTGGCTGTTCCCTGAGGACACTTCAGATTACTGCCTTCCCTGCTCATAAAAAGCAGTAATTTAATAGTAAATACCTGTAAAGATGCTGAGTGTTTGCCTAATATCTTTCCAAGTTAAGGTCCTGCTGTGTTACGGTATAAGGTCTCCCAGGTGTATTTTTACAAATCAGAATGGACATTTAGTATTAGCTCTTAATATTTGGAGTGCAGAAGCAATGTTTTTTTAAAGTAACCATCATAAAGTTTTTCGTAAGGTGAAAAATATTACTTGCTGTTCTCATCTTCAAAGTTATGTATTTTTGAAAGTTTTGCTAGCACTAGTTCTTAAAGAAGTTTATACCTGTGCTCTGTGGGGTGCATTTGTTTTGAACGTTTCTTTGTTTCTATAAGGAATGATACTATTTATACTATACAATTAACACATTACTGTGTCTGTAATCTCTAATAAAACATGTATTTGTTCCAAATAATAAACCAGACTGTCAAGAGAGAGGTAAATATTAAAATGGGAACAAGAATTGGGTAAACTTTTGGCAAGAGCTGTGATGAGTACTTTGCTCATCTTGGATACAAGTTCAGCAAGCACTGGGGTTATATATACTGTGTCCGTAGAAGAAATGGAGGAAATGTAGTTATGACTGTGTAATATTTTATGCTTTTCAGTATTTTCTTTTTCAAATTAAAATTCCGTGGAAAAAGCTTTGAAGTTAATTAGAAGACTTTGTTCAAAGAGAAACCTTAGCTCATTTTAGTTCTAGCTTTTCAGAGTAGTTTAGTATCTTAATTTGACACCAACCACAGGCCACTGTCCTCTAAAACAGAGTTGCTGGAAAATTCAGAAGCATTCAGAAATAGCATCTCCAGCCAGAGATATTATGGCCCTTTTTGTGACAGTGACTATGTTGAGTTCATGAGTTCTCCCAGTCTTGGTGGGAAATGGGAAGAGGCTGCTGCCTTTCCGTCTAAGCTTTTCTGTGCTCCCTCAGACTGAGCCTGGCCTGTCTGGTGTAGTGGGTGCTTTGGTTGGTTGGTTGCCTGTTGTAGCATCTTTACTCCTGGCAGGTTCATCTTTCTCCTCACTGTGCTGCTGTAGTTCTTGCTTTCTCCTGCATTTATTCCAGGATCTGCATATCCTGGCCCTGCTAGGAAGAGAGGACACAATACTTGCATATCTTCTATGTTTTCCTCTCTGTGGAATACAGGTTCTTGCTGATGAGGAATGCTTGGTATAATTTGCTTATCTTTTTATTTTGGTTTTATGGTTGTTGTTGTTTCTTGATATTTATTTTTTTAAACTGGATATTAATTTATACAAACAAGGTTTTCTTTGCTTTCGGTTTCAGGTCTTGTGCCCGCAGCCCCTTGGAAAGCATCACGAGCAGAGTGAAGGAAATTGGTGAGACCTTCTGTTGCAGCTACACTCAGTCAACAGATGAGCAGCCAGGATCTCACATAGGTATGGAGTGAAAGGCATGGGGTGTTTCAAAATACTGAACCAGGGCAAACAGACTGCATACTTATACTGTTTTCTGTATTTAATGTAGTGGAGCCGGTTTTATCCCAGGATACACCCAGGCAGAAAACTGCTGCTGTCAAACAGTGCACTGTAAAGAATAAAAGTTTATGGCAGAGCAAACTCAAGGCTGCAGTTCAAACTGGAATAACCAAGAAGTCACGGAAAAGCAACTCTTAACAAGTGTAAACTTGCATTCTTGTTAGCTTTAAAATTTAAATGAAACTGATATAAACAAATAGGAAAATTATAATTGCAAAATTCCATCACAAGAAGTTTTTACAATAAATAATCCTTTAAAATATTTATGGAATTTCATGCTGTACTTGGGACTAGTGGATTTCTGAACATTTTTTTTGTTTGTTGGCAAAGTCTGTACATACACACATGAACTATTATTTTGGATGAGGACAGGTGCTGGTCAGTTTAGTCTTAGACCTGTTTGTGCCAGTGGCATTGGACTTCATCACTGTTGATTTTAAATTTCAGATTTTGCTGTAAACAGATTAAAACTGGCAGAGATCTTGTACTATAAAATCTTGGAGACTATAATGGTGCAAGAAACACGGAGACTGCATGGGAAGGATCTGACTGTAAGTAAAGAACCACTGAAAGATTTGAACATTTCTTGTAGTTGTTTCTTGGAGTTTATCTTTAGGCACTTCCAGAACAAAGCACTGGAAAGCACTCTGTGTATATTGTTAATACTAAAAACGGGAAATACATGTGAGCTGCCAAAATATATTTTTCTTCTACTATCTAAACCATTATAACTGTCACAACTAAACATCTGAATTTGTGGACAGATAACTTGTATTCTCTTCTTTATCCAGTGAACAGTATCAATACTTCATGTTAGACAGCACTGCGTTTGCTACGCTTTATGATGCACAGCAAGGAGGCCAGTTCATTTGTCCGTAGCATGCAAAATGTAATAGTTCTGGTGTTGTTAATCTGCTTCTGGTCTCCTCAATTTCCCTGTATAAAGGAGGTTGTGGATGGGAGAAGAAGCCAGCTTCTTTCCAACAATAAGCTGTGTAGTGTTAGTGCCACAAAATTCCACCTTCTGTTTCCCAAATCTGAGGCCAATGGCATTTTCTCTGGTCTCTCCAGGCTCTCCTGGAACAGGATCTCTTTCACCGCTCCCTCCTGGCATGTTGCCTGGAGATTGTGCTCTTCGCTTACAGCTCCCCTCGCACCTTCCCCTGGATCATTGACGTTCTTGACCTCAGGCCATTCTATTTCTATAAGGTAAATAAACATTGCCTTACAACAGGATCTGTATTAAAAATGGCATGTTACTGGATTGAGAATCATAGATGATGATGCTGTTCCTCCCTAGTAAACCAGGTAAGACAAGGACTGATATTAACTGTGCATTAGGCCTATTCTAAATGCTGGCTGTCCTGAAATGTATTACTTGGAAGGTGTAATGCCAAAGCTGAAGCTGAAATATAAAGAAAATACCCCATTTTGTAAATGGTACTGATCTGTAACATACTGCTGATCAACTTTTACTAGACTGAAGCTTTCAAGTATGTATTTTGTTGATATTTATATTTATTGACTGCGATGTAGTTCTGAAATAACAGATACAGATCTGAAATGTTGCCTTTGGCCATTACTACTTATCACAGGCTTGTTCTGCTAAGTTTGGGGGTTTTTCCTTTATATAACAAAACAATATCTTTCTAACACCTGGTTTTGCTCTTTATTTAACCACATTTTTCCCACTTTCAGTGTAACTTGATTTTTGACTACTTTGACTACCTATCCGTATGCCTGTGGTTTTTGCTGGATGCAGCTTGCTGGGGTTAGTTCTGAATAAATCAAGTAGTTCTGTTTAGATGACAGCAACCAAAAAATGGAAGCCTTGGGGAAAGCTGGTTCATATTCTATCCTTTCTTTTTCCTTTACTCCTCATCTCTAGGGCAGCACTGGAGCTGTAGCAAATCTGTCAATATTGCTGTGGCTGTTCGTAGCCTCCATCAAAATTGGTGCACATCCAACTTTATGGAACAGATTTATGTTTGATTTGACTTTCTGAGCTATTCAGTGTATATTCTTGCAGCACTCTTATTTGGACAAAAATTGCCATTGCAAAGCTTTCACACAAGAAAGACTTGTGATATTTGTAACTTTGTTCTCTGGGCGTACCTTCTGTAGCAGGAATAACTGAACGTATCACTTGGTCTTCCAGGGAACTTTTACGGCATTTCCATCTCTGGAGTTTTAGAAAAACAGGCTGAATGCTCCTCTGACAGGAATAACACAGGATGGATCTTGTGTTGGAGTATGATACTGCAGAGGATCAGTCAGATCTGTTCAACTCCCATTTTTCCATGAAGGGTTCTGAGTGCTTCTTAAATGAAACTTTAAAGCAGTGGTTTTTAGCTCTTCATGTTATGGGCTGCTTGTTTGTGAGAAAGGAGAGTTGAAATGCTGGGGATGTCACATCCCCTACTGAGCAGCTGTACCTGATCACGTCTCCCAGGTAAGTGCTGCATGTGCTTTCACTTGTGCAGTTAGCAGTGGTGAGAGAGGGTCCTAAAAACCCCTGGAATGGATTGTTCTGCACTGATGGCATATCTCCTGTCCTCTTCCAGCTCCCAGGTGGTTTGGGAAAGGGGTTTAAAAACAGAGGGATCACAAGAGGATTGGGGAAGCTGAAGATGTGAGGCTGATGCACTGTGTTGACATTTTGAACAGGAGCCTGAAATAAATAACAGTTTGATGGTGTTGAACCTGAGCAGTGTGACATTGGTCTGTGTGTGTCGTTGCCATCAGGTTATTGAAGTGCTGATTCGGTCTGAGGAAGGACTTTCCAGAGACATGGTGAAGCACCTCAATAGCATTGAGGAACAGATTCTGGAGAGTCTGGCCTGGACTCGGAACTCGGCACTCTGGAATGCACTCGAGGCCTCAGAAAACAAAGTCCCAACCTGTGAAGAAGTATGTGATCTCATTCCTGTTACTAGGGGATTCATGTTCTTTTTCTCACTTGTTTTATACAGAAAACTGTTCAAATGAGACCATTACTGCAGAAAATCTTCTATTAATAGATTGTCACGAAGAAGAGAAATTAATTTGTTATTTTACACTAACATTTTTTATTTCTCAGGTAATATTTCCCAGTAACTTTGAGGCCAGCAATGGAGGAAGTGGGTTTGGGCACTTGCCCATGATGCCATTATCTCCCATAATTCATCCTCGAGTGAAAGAGGTTCGGACAGATCTTGGTGGGAGTTTAAGACGAGGTATGTTGAAGGCTTTTGATATTTGAATGTGTGAATTTGGGGAGAGGGGTTTTAAACCTCTTTGTAATTGCAAAAAGCAACCTTGAATGTGAATTGAGTGTTCGGAATCGTTAAGTTTATATTATCAAGGGAAGGTCTAGATGCACCCAGTCAAACCAGTGCTGTGACTCACTGGCAGCAGACAGTGGTGATGGTGCTTTCCTTTTGGACTGGAGTGGGTTTTGCTGCTGGTTTGATGCCAGGGTGACCTTACTCTGAGGTGGGTTGTCATCTAATCACTTACTGTCAGTTGATGTTGGAATTTTTCAAACAGGTTTTCTTTTTTTGCTTTCTATTAGTTTATGCTCAGTGAGTTTGACTGGATTTTAGGTGACCTTTTTCTTTTTAAATGTAAAGACAGAGCCATATTCATTCCTGCTTCCTAGAGAGCTGTTTGTGCAGAGGTGGAGGACAATGCTTTGCCTTCAGTGTTCTGTCCTCTTAACAACTGCTCTTTGCAGATTCCTGGATCTCACACAGAGCTGTCTCCTGACAGTGAGGATGCAGAAGCAGTGCCAGCATTGCTGTTTCCTTTGCATGCTTCTCTACTTAGGAATTGCTGCTTTCATTGTATTCCAGACACTGGTCCATACATTCTTGCAGGTGCACCATGGGCTGGTGGGTTGTGTCATGTTGTCTCCTTCAGTGTTTGTCTGGCAACAAACAAGACTGGTATTTTTTTAAATACTCCTTAGGAAGGAGATGTACAAGCAGTTGCTGTAAGTGTTAGGGCTCACTGATATAAAAGGAACCAGATTGGAGATGGTGTCTTATATATGGGGAAGGCTCTGTGAGACACAGCTTTGTATGTGAGAATTTGGTACTAGAGGCTTCTCCTAAATTCAGGTGGAGGATGGTGGGGATAGGAAATGTTTATTTGTCTTTGGTACCAAGAGAACCATCTTGGCAGAGTGAGAAGTAAGGTCTCTGCTCACTCTTACCTGGCCAGTTATCCAGATAATTTCTGATTCATGCGAAATAGGAAACTGCTGTCACTCTTACTGTCACAGACTGCAGGAGAAATGCAAAAAACCTGTGAACAGAAGCCTGTCCTTAGTTACCCTGTTCTTAGTTAGTGCTGTGTACTTCAGGCTTACTACTAGAGTAAATGTTCTAAAGCAACATTTAGGAAAAAAGCCTGAGCGGAACTGGGGCTGTGTGAGCATAGAGTCACCTGACTGGGGTGGGGGCAGTTTAGAGAGAGTTTGAAAGCCAAAACATGGGGAAGACAGCATGTCCAAGCAATGTGTTCAGGGTTCATGTAAAGGAGTGTGTTCACAGGAGTAACACTTGCAAATATTACTAATTGCTAGGCTACCTGGAGTAAGTAGCTGTGATCCTGTGTGTTCCTCAGTCTCTGTGGATCAGAGTGACTGCCCAGCTTCCATGCGATGATACCTGATGGCACAACTGCACCATCTGGGGTGACTGCAGGAGGAGTCAGTCAGACTATAAATCATGTTCTTATCACCTCAGAACAGTGAACTCTGAGAGCAGGCCTGAGCTACAAGTGATCTCTGCTGATGTAGTCAGAAGGTATCCTTTCCCCTTCTCTGCAGAAGTATTTCCATTAAGCTGCTGTTGTTAAGGTTTTGTTGGGTTTATTTTTTCTTCATTGACATTCCAGACATGCAGCCATTTTCTCCAATCTCTGTTCATGAGCGCTACAGTTCTCCTACAGCCGGAAGTGCTAAGAGAAGGCTCTTCGGAGATGACAGCCCCAAAGATGTGCAGATGGAAAAAATCTTAACGAAAGGAACTAAGCTGACAATCGCTCCAGCATCAAGCATTGATGCTGAAAACATGTCAGCGTCTCCTGCCCAGACAGTGCTGACCATGACAACCACTACAGGACCAGGAAAAGCAAGACAGAAGGTCACTATTCCACTGCATGGTAGGAATTACTGCTGTCTTTCATCTCTACTAGGATGTTTTCTTTACTCTTAAGATATGCATAGACCAACCATCCATCTTGAAAGGGTATTACTTTTTCTTTCTAAAAAACTAGTTAATTTTTCAACAGTTGTGTTGGTTTGAAAGCCAAGTGTCTGACAGGGAAGGTGGGAACCTCTCTTGGAATAGAAAATTTGACCCCCTTCCCTCCAAATTATTATAACTTTGAAATTACAGGGCTTTCAGGCAAAGATATGGGAAAAGGACTAGCAGTTCTTGACTAGTGCGTTAGTGTGTGTGTAACAAGGCAAACAAACAACAACCCCGGCAGCAACAGCAAACAGAGCCAGAGACCCAGTCCCAGCCTTCTCCTGGCTGCCGGCACCTTCCGCTTTGGTGCAGTTCCGGGCACAGCCAGCAGGGGCGCTGGTGGCTCCCGGCTGGGCAGGGCGGGTGCAGTGATTCCCCCGCGGCTGCAGGGGGCGCTGTGGCACGAGCTCGGCCGCCTCTCTCCACGGGGTCATGGCGGGTGGGCTGGCAGAGGGGATGGAGAAGGGGCTTCCTTTGGAAACTCACGGGAAGCAGCTGCTCCCGGTGCACCTCTGGATAACGAAAGGAGCTGTAGCAGGAACCTCTGAGCACCAGCTGGAACGGCAGATGCGAGCAGATCCTGGAGTAATAAATGAGATGTAGCAGAAACTCCACAGATGCAGCAGGGGCTGAGGGGCATTCCAGCAGGCAGGGGTGGGGGCTGCAGTGTAGCGAAAACTTGGAGCAGGGCAGAGACACAGTGGGGCTGCGCAGGGCAGCCGCCTCACACAGCTGGGGAAATGCGCCCTCCGGGAGGGGGTTGGGGGTCACAGTCCCCGTCTTTTCCCCTGAGGCACCTGAACAGAATGGCAGGGGTCCTTTCCAGTGAGGCAGGGTGCCAGTTCAGTGGCTGTACTCATGAGCAAAGGCTCACCCAGGGCAGAAGTGGTGCGGGTCCTTGCCCTCTCGCTGTCCAGCTGCTGTTTACTAGGGGGAGTTTGCTGCCACCACCGGAGCCCAGCCCTTCACCACCCATCCAAAATGTCAAAACCCTCCAGGTAAAGACATTAGCCAGCCTGAACCCTTCCCCTGAACCGTGGCAACTTCTTTTGTCTTTCTGAAGTACAGGCTTTTTGTCTCTTAGCAACATATGGGAGAAAATTCCCTGAGAGAAAGAAAACAAATGGAGCATCCTAAGCACCACCACCAACAAAAAAGCTTAAATGTACATTGACATAATCTCCTTGGAGACATCATTCCTGACAAACACACTGAGGATTTCCCTCTTGAAGAAAACATCACGGAGTTTATGTTCTTTCCAGTTATACCTCACACATTAAGCCGTACTTTGCTTCTCAGCTCCATTAATTATTTGTCTTAATTTAGCCTGTTAAAATCTCAAAAGGCTCTGGATAAGGGTTAGTGTTAATAGGAAAATACTGTGAGACTCCTGTTTTTTGGAAGCTGGGTGATTGTCGGGCTTGCTAGGGTCTTCAGAGCTGGGTTGTTGTAAAAGTTATTTATTGCATGGCTAGATCAGTCTTGAAGGCAAGAGTTCAAAGGATAACAGTCCATGCTATTATGCAAAGCTGTTTGGCATAAATTCCCCATGTCCAAGCAGAGGCCCCATCAGCTGCAGCATCCTCAGCATTCTCAAAGCAGTGCATTTTTATTCTTTTTTTACCCAAGCAGCTACAAACACGATTCTGCTGCTGTCTTCTTAGACCTATCCGGGCCTCACATTGATGTATGAAAGTGGTCATAATTTCTTACACAAATTCTACGTACAAAGTTCTAGCTGTTCTATCTAGGAGTGCCACCAATGCTACATTATGTTTAGGGCTTAGTTAACTCTGCTACTGAACTTTAAACTAGGCTTTAGGGCTTTTCTTACTGACCAGTACAGGCTCTTTATTTGCTTAAGGCACTTAAAATATTCTCTACTTATTTAAAATTAAAATTTATATTTCTACTTCACGTTTGTGTGAATTTATATATTTTAGTATCTCTGAAGGTTTTAATTCAGCCCTCACATTTCTGAGTACTTCTGAGCTTGTGAATGGGGCCCAGAAGGATTTGCATCCTAACAGGTGATACTTGAATATTTCTGAAAATGATACATGAGCAATGAGTTTATAGCCGTTTCTTAATTTAAAAATTGGGTCTATAGTTAAAGATGAAAAGAAAAATTCTGCACTATTCATGTTTAAAGAGTTTTTCAGCAAGAGATTTTGATTACTGAGGAAACTAATGAGCACTGTATAGGATATGCAGCCAGTTTTGCAGAATTAAAAAAAAAAAANTGCATCCCTCCTTATTGTTCTCGGACATAGTTCTGTCTCTCCCCTCCTTAGGCAACTAATACAGTACAAAGAGCAGCAAGTATTAAGCAATACACCCCATATGAATGCCTAAATAAATATCTTCTAATTTCTATGATTAATATCCTTTAGTTTCCAATTTCATGTTTCAGAGTGGGAAACCAAGTATAGAAATAGTGATTGCTTGTAAACTTTGTACTTTCACATAAGCTTTAAAAAAGGTCATTCACATTCAGATTCTCCTTTTAAACCTTAACAGAAATGTAATTTTTACCATTTCTTAAGACTCTGAGGGACAGTCTTCTTAGACTGTAGTAGTGAGGATGAGATGTCTTTGGTATCAATGGTTTATAGATGAGTTTGATTTGCTGTTTGACTCTGCTGCATGAGGAAGCAACCAGTTTATTTCTGGGTATGTGTATCCTCTCCAGGTATTGCAAGTGATATGGGTGGAATCACCTTGATCCCCATTTCGATTAATTTAGGCCAGCCATGTAAAGTGGATGCACAGGCTCCCTGCCACCCTCCTGAGAACCAAGCACAAGAAGTGCAGCTGCCAGTGGCCAGCAAACCCAGGAGAACGGGCTCCTTGGCACTGTTCTACAGGAAGGTGAGTGTCCTTACTCAGAAGTGGTGCTGTAGTTGTGCTCATGGCCATGCTGGATCCTGCCTCCCTGTGCAGCTCCCATTACCTTCAGTCTTCATGTGCCTTTCCCTTGGCACATGCAGTTTTTATACACCTTGAAGAAGGGAAAAGGTGTTGAGTGTTGCAGAGAGTCCAGTTTTGTCCTTTCCACCCATGACTTTTTTTTTTCTTTTTAATTAGGAGCTTCTATAAATAAATATGAAAGGCATACTTAGTTCAGACTTTACTTCTCTTGGCTCTTTTGATTGCCCCCACATTTACAAGGGTTAGACAGATCTGGCATGAGATGATTTTTCTGTGTCTCATTCAAAGCTGCACTGTTGTGGATCCAGCATCTGGAGATGCTCCTTTGCCACTTTTAAGTCCACCCATCAGTGGTGATGTTGCTGGGCTGGGGCCTCCGAAAGTAGTGCTGAATAGCACAGTAGCTAAAGGTTTGTGGAAAGAATGAGTTTGAAATAATGCAGGATTTAAAGATTAAGTTCAGAACTGGGTGTGCTTCAGAGAAACTTCAGATGACCTAGTTGCTCTCTTTTTCAGTGTGAATTTTGTGAGGGGTCTTTGGAGGAAGTGAGATATTTTGGTCTAGATGACTACAAAGAATATATCCTTAAATTTGTCTGTTACAAAAATATTAGAAGTTGTTGTTTTTTTTTTTTGCTGTTATAGTCTTACTAGGCAAGTTACCTTCAGAAGTTTTCCCCTTTGAGGGTATCTGTATAGGTACAATAGAACTTGTATCAGTTCTACCATGAACAATCTTTAAGGTACATCTTAATACAAAAAATAATTTCTGGAAACACTTGTAAACTGTTATAAATGAAAACAAATTAAACCGAATTTAATAATTGGAATGATAGATTTTATTGAATGACCGAGATAGTCATCAATTTCCCCGATAAGAATTACAGTGTCGAGCCCAGGAAATCGGCACTGGGTGAACTCGGGACTGTCTCTCTCCCTCTAACTGGCAGCAGGTCCCCCTGAGTTCACGAGGTGGTCTCAGTCCAGTCCGTTTTTATACTCTTTTTCTGGCCCGGGGCAGAGATTCTTCTCTTCCTTTCAGATTAAGCGTATTCATGGTGGTTTCCTTTCTCTGCTCTGAGGTGGACAATGTCTTTTCCTGGGTGGAGGATGCATAGTGATGAGTTCTTTATTCCTTGCTTCCTGTTGGACAAAGCTGACCAGATAATTGATTGAATTTACTGGAACTCAGTCTCGGGGTGGATCCACCCAGGTGTAGCGCAAATGGGCCATTTCTCGTCCCAGCCATGGCTCTTCTTATGCTAATGGAGTGCAGTTTCACTGTAGCCAGGTGTAACCCTTTGTGGATACTGGATGTCCTGCCCGTGTACTCATATGTTAATGAGTCTTTGTTTCCTGGTAGCCAGGCAGAGTGTCTTGCAACCCCTGCCTGGCACTGAGGCTTCAGCTTTATTTCTTAGTTTCTGTAAAATATATTTTATAACTGCATGAATTAACAGAGTTCATCTATAACATAAACCGCATCCTTTGTCTGAACTATTGGTTCTTTAATTTTGCCAGTGACAGGCGGTTTCTCTGAGAGAAAGGATTAAGAATTGATCAGCCACCTGCCAGTCAGGAACGTTGCATTTTGGAAGTTTTACTCTCAACTGGAGAGTACTTCAGGTGTAGACGTCTTTGACCATGTCATAGGCAACATAATTCCTCGTAGTTATGAAAAACTAAAACCTTGACTTACATTTGTCTTTAAATTTTGACCTTCCCTTTACAGTGATCATCATACTCACAATGATAGTTTTTCCCTACTTTCCTTTCTTGCTCCTGTTCGGTAGAGCAAGTGAAAATGACACTACCACTTCCTGCTTTCCAGCATGAAGAAAGTGCCTAATTAGTTAGTGAGGGATATGGTATAGAAGCTATAGGCATAATGTTTTTAGGTGGATTTTCTGTAAGTATTAGGGATTCAACAGCTGAAGAGTAGACAGCTTAGTCTTTGAATCCCAGAACTCCAGAGTGGTTTTGGTTGGAAAGGACCTAAAAGATGAAATCATTCCATCCCCTGCCATGGACAGGGACACTTTCCACTAGACCAAGCGCCATCCAGTCTGGCCTTGAACACTCCAGGGGCAGTCACAGCTTCTCTGGGCAGCCTGTGCCAGCGCCTCACCACCCTCACAGGGAAGAGTTCCCTCCCAGTATCCCATCTAACTCTGCCCTCTGGCAATGGGAAGCCCTTGGCACTCCAGGCACTTTTTCCAAATCCCCCTCCAGCACTCCTTAGGCAGCGGAAGAGGCGCTAAGGCCTCTCTGGAGCCTTTTCTTCTCCAGACTGAACAACCTCCACCCTCCCAAACCTCTCTCATGGGAGAGGTGTTCCTTCCCTCTAATCATTTTTGTGGCCCTTATAGAATAGTTCTGCTTTGAGGTCTTTTACTTTTGCAGGCTGAGATAAGCAAGTTTGGCTCCACTCTTTACTGTGTCTTTTCCTTCCAGGTATATCATCTGGCAAGTGTGCGCTTGCGTGATCTGTGCTTAAAACTGGATGTTTCCAATGACTTGCGCAGGAAGATATGGACGTGTTTTGAATTCACCTTGGTTCATTGTGCTGATCTTATGAAAGACAGGCATTTGGACCAGCTCCTCCTCTGTGCTTTTTATATCATGGCAAAGGTAACATGTAGTTTTAAGAAGTTTGTGGAATTTTATGTTCAATTGAAAACATCAGGTGTGTTCAGCATTTAATTGGACTGATTCATTCATGTCATATTACTGGGGAAAGGTCCTTCCAAGAAGTGGATGAAGTCCCAGTATGTTTTTTACCCTTGTTTTGCATATCTTAGCTCACTGGCTTGTCGATGGAAATTCTCAACAGAATTTTTCTTCTCTTCTTTTGAGTGCATTCAAAGTGAGCACTGGTTGACACAGACAAAGCACTGTGTGGTCTTACTGCCCTGTATTTGTTTTCTGTCCCATTTGTCATCTTGACAATCTCTGTAATCTGAACTAAAAATTCCATTACAATTACAGAATTAGGGAGGTGCAGAAATTTACAGGAGCAAATTTGTGTAAGTTGGTTTCTATTCCCAGAAATCCTTTCAGCTTTTGATGATTCAGGCTGATGATTGAGGTAGTTGCCTGTTGTACTTGATTTCTTATTCCATTTGCCAGTTTTAATTTAAGGTGGGGTTAAATTGGATTATGAAACTGGACTATTGGTTTGACTCAGACTTGAGGTTATGGTTACAGTGTCCATCAAGCCTAATTCAGACACAAAATTCAGGAGGCTGGATTACCTTTTCTTGAGAGCAAAAGAAGAGGAGCACTATGTGTGGAGGGAAATTGATGTTTAAATTGTGACTACCTGTGCTCTTAACTACAGCATGGGTTAGGCTCACCTGATGTCAATACTGATAGCAAAGCCATTTAATAGTCAGTGCTTTGTATTTTATCATATAATTTGTCAGTTGTTTTGGGGTTATTTATAATACAGGCTTTTGAATGCTGTCTCCAGTGCAGTGTGAGGTCTGACAGCTTAGCCAGAGACATTGATACATTGTCCCCTGGATCCTAGTACAAAAACTGTTGCGTGTCTGCTCTTAAAATCAAAGGTATGACTGAAAAACAAAGCGCTTTAACAAATGAGCTATTTTGAAATAAAAAAGCAAGGTGAAATTGCATGTGTGTACATACCTGCCTAATGTCTTGTTCAGGATTTCCCCACTTTCTGTTTAGAAAAGTTAAGGAATCCAGTTTCCAAATTCACAAAACACATTTTTGACTTTTTAATATTTCCTTTCTTTAATTTTAAGTGTCACTGGAAGAAAAGTCTGGAAAGGAGTAATGCATAAGCATTATAAGCAACAAAATCTTTATTAGCTAAGAAACAAGGAATTCCTGAGCAAGAAAAATCTTTGTTGTTTTCATGCTCTCATCACCGGAGATAAATTTTAAAATTATATATTTATAGTAATACTCCTCAAAAAGCTACATACTGGACCTGAGCAGCCCAGCCTTCATGCTTGCACTTGGTCTTTAGCAGCCTTTTCTTTTCCAGGTAACCAAAGAGGAAAGAACTTTTCAGGACATAATGAAAAGTTACAGAAATCAGCCACAAGCAAACAGCCGTGTAAGTCAATAGCATTGCCTTTACTTTTTGTAAAGCTCAGAGGTGGTTTTTGAGGTCCTTTGTCTCGTAAGAGAAGTCAGATCCTCTGCAGTGTAATACTTGTTCCAGTTCAGTTGGATTTCATCTAGTCTCCTGGTTTTCTTGCTTTCCTTGACAAGAGTGCTTTTCCCTGGTGTCTTGTAGGTTTATAGGAGTGTCTTGTTGAGAAATACTTCTGATTATGTCCTTTTGGACAAAAATGCAAACCCAGATACAGAGATGACAGCAGGTGAGTACAGCAAAGGAATCTGCTCTTTTCAATAACATACTTGGGGCTTTTTAAGAACTGTCAAGTAATAATAAGTGGAGCAAGTTTTAAGTGTATTGAAGAAAAATAAATGTGTGGTTGAAAAAGAAACCATCTTGTTAAGTAGCTCTCCTGTGTATTAGGTATGGAAAGAACACTTCCTAGTTGGAAAATATGTTTAATATAATTTACTTAAATTTGGTTCCCCAGGGTGGAAGTATTTTCTTAGTATGTCAATGATACTGTAGTTCTTCTTGGACGGCAATGCTGAAAACAAGAATGAAGATAAACAGTACCTGGAATATTATGGTGGATTTTTTTTAATATCACCTATTCTGAAGATTGAAGTAGGGAGAACTTGTTTCAGAAAATAAAAATGCTAACACTCCAGGACCACTATTTTCTTATATTCAGGTTTCTTTTAAATAGGTAAAGCTTTCTTTGCTCTGGGTTAGAGAAGAAAAGAGATAATAGTAATATTTGAGAAAAGCATGAGAACTGTGCCATGCTTGTTTTGAGTGACATGTCAGGAAAGTGAGAGATCACAAGCCCTTATATGAACCTATGAGCAGAGCAGATCATGTAGGAACCCGTGAGCAGATCTGTAGCCACAAATGGAATTTAGTTTGTTCTTTTGGTCAAATTCTCTCCCTAAGGGATTAATCTGCCTTAGTGAGTATTAGAGCCATTTTTGAAGGCCTGTTGAGGATTCTACCAGGGTCATGGAAAGTGCTGATCTTACCTAAATCCTGTCTGACACCTCCACAGTTACTGGATGACTTGGAGTATCTGAAGTGACACTGGGCTCTGGTATTTTGTCAGACGAATGTACTTGGTTATAAAGTTCTTCAGTGGCTTTTCCTACCAGACTTTCTTCAGTTCATGGACTCGTGTCTCCATTACACAGTATTAACCTCTGCTCTTTTGACACCAGTTCACAGGAGCTGTACTTGCGTTGTGAGAGAAGGAAGGCAGACAAAGGAGTCACTTATGGGTCTCAGCTGGAGCTTTTGGTGTTTGTCTCAGTGCACCGATTGGCAGAGACTTTATTGTGTGCTGCTCTGTTTTACTTGGCAGACAGCAGAATGGAGGAGGAGGTTTTATTCAGTAGCACTTCAGCTTAATTAGGTGAGAGCAGACATTAACAGGAATACACTTGCTGTGGGGCTGCACCTTTTCCCACAGAACATGCCTGAACAAATGGTGTCATGACTTCCTTGGTGTAGATCTGAGTTGAACACCAAGTTTTTCTTTGCTAGCTGATCACAAGAGACTTTCAGAGACGCCAGAAGCAGGGAGCTGTCAGACTGCTTAAAACTTTGTGTTAAGAGCAAGTAATGGCTTAATACCAGTCCCCAAAATAAGCATGGAAGAAGGGGTCAGTTGTGCTACAGTTTCATGCCACAGCTATTTCCAAGTTTGGAATAAAGGTTGATACTGGCCTTTTTAGCCATAACCCACAAGCCTTCTCACAGCAATTGGTAGCTCCTCCTGATGTTCATAACCACCTGCAGCACACTCTGCTCCTGGCTCAAGCACTTCTCTTAAATTCCTTTCATTGACTGGTCAATTTATGCACAAGTTCTTGCCAGCTGGACATCATAAGTTCAACTCTGAATGCCTGGTTTGCCAATGCTGTAGTTTTGAAATCTGAAGCTCTCTTACTGTTAGACTCATCTGTGAAAGCTGGCAGCTCCTTGGGACGGTCTACAGCAGAGAACTCGAGTGAGTCAGAAACAGAGGAGAGAGGAGATCTTATTAAATTTTACAATGCAGTCTACGTAGGAAGAGTAAAGTCGTTTGCACTGAAGTATGATATCACAAACCAGGATCATGTGGTAAGTAAAGGATTTTGGAATTAATATTCACAGAGTCATTTTTCCTGGCAGTTAAGCGTATGTCAATAACTTTGTCTTGTCACCTGGTGTGGGTCAAGTCAGCTAGTTGGAGGTAATGGTATGAACACTTGCTTTAACAGCCTTTCAAAAGAACAAATGCAGATGCTGCTCAGTTTGCAAACCCAGTTCCAGCTTCTTTACATCGATGCAATACCTGTTTGCTCAAATGCCTGTGGACTGTTTGTGTAAGGCATCTGGAAGATTAATTATGTTGTTTGATCATTACTTGATCTGTTGTTTCACTGTCACAAGATAAAATACTCTAAAGAAGACCTGGAAGTGTATTAATCTCCTCTTCTGTGGAGTTCCACCTCAGGATGTTCCAGTAGAGCTGCTGTGCAGACGTGTTTCTCTTGCAGATGGAAGCGCCTCCGCTGTCGCCGTTCCCCAGCATCCGGCAGCAGCCAGTGTCTCCCCGGCGCATCTCCCAGCAGCACTCTGTGTACGTGTCACCTCACAAGAACGGCACCTGCCTCACACCTCGAACTGCTCTGCTCTACAAATTCAATGGCAGCCCATCCAAGGTAGGGAGAAAAACAAGGCTGAAAGCCATCAGTTTGAGAAAGGGTTAATTAGTCTTCTGATTGGGATGTGGTCTAGTGCAGTTTCTGATGTATTATAATGAATAGTCTCTCACTTTGCACTGAAAGGTAGAATTCTGTATGTAGACTCCATCACTCAGAGGTGCAGGATAACCTGTTCTCTGATATTTCAGACACAGAGCAGGTTTGACAGGGAGTCAGAGTAACTCATTATTTTTGTCTTGATCGCAGAGTTTGAAGGACATCAACAATATGATAAAGCAAGGTGAACATAGGAGTAAGAAGCGAGCAATAACAATTGACAGTGACACTGAATCCCCCACGAAGCGACTCTGCCAGGAAAATGATGATGTTCTACTAAAACGTCTGCAGGATGTTGTCAGTGAAAGAGCAAATCACTGAAAAACTTCTGTTTTCTGTGGGATCTCTAAGTTACGGAGCTGGATACAGCTGTTGTGCTATTTATTTCTTGGTTTTGTATATAGACAACTGCCAAGTTCCTTCAACACTGAACTTTAACCTGACTTCCAAGGGCACAAAAAGTAAGAGCTATGTAGGGAGTGCCAGTGACCTTCATACCCAAAGACCACACTGTGCTATAACTTACTCGGAGCTGTTTTAGCAAAGGAGTGTTCTGTGAAAGCCATACTGGATGTTCTCAAGCCTCATTTGGAGCGTCATGTGTTGAGTGTAACTCAGCTTGTAATACCAGTTTTATTGTTGGATTAACAGTGATAAAGTAATGAGTGAAATCAGTGAAGTTTCCTCAAGCTTTTGGTATTTGGAGAAGAAACTTGCAAAGTGCCTTATTTGAAAAGAATGTGGAATTTTATGCATTATTTTACTGTGGAGTAACTGGACGGAGAAGAAATTAATTATTTAGTCTCAGGAAGGGCTGAGCAGTTTTGAACTGTCAGAACTTCTGTTAAAGTGTAGATTGTGATGTGCATCTGACAGCTTTCGCAGTAACAAAGGCAATAATCTAAAAATACAAATAGTGGTGACTTAGGTTGGACTCTGGTAAAGCACTGAGATACAGTTCTGTGAGCCTGAATTCCCTTTCTCTTGAGCCAGTGGTGCTCCATGTTGGAAGCCACAGAGTAGCCTGCCCTAGAATGCTGTTCATACAGATGGCAGCTCAGCCATGAGGAAATACAGTTACAGCTGAAATCAGCAGCTGGGTCTTGGCCATCTTAAAGCCGTTCAAATGCACAAATTCATTTAAAAAATGGTATCTCTTATTTTTTCCTGAGGACCTTTAGCCTATTGTGTAGTATCTACACTGAGTGTAAGCCCATCACATAAGGAGGTGTATATGTGTGAGGGTTTATAGCTGTTGAAGGTTTGGATTCACTGGAAAAGTATAAATTCCAGCATCCAATTCTTGTGACTGAGTTTTTAATGCTAAGGATTTGGTAGGGTCTATTTTACCAAAATGGAGAAAAGTCAGGGTTTACTCATTACTGTAAATCAGTAGTTTGATCTTATTTTATAATTGTATTTAAAGTTAGAGCCATAGAGAAACTTCTCAGCACTGTAATTTTCAGTTTCTGTATAACCGAACTGGAAAAAAGAAAGAACGATTATATAGGACTTATTTGAGGGGCTGTCTGCCCTTCATTGGCTGGGTGGGTTAGTATGTGCTGTGAGATCCGTAGCTCCAGGGGAGAACAGTGCTGTGATTTTGAGCAGCCTCAGCCAGTGAATCTAGTCAGCAGTGATGAAGGAGAAATTGATTACTAAATGTAGGTGTGCAGGGATGCTACTCAGCAAGGAGTAGAAAGTTTACAAACTTAGTTTTGAGTCATTAACTACTTGAATATTTGATTTTTTAAAAACTTTTTTATTATCAAAGAAAGGTGCTTGCCCATGGAGAGCTGCAGTATGAGGAAATGGCCATGCAGTAGGGTAGGTTTCATGTAGATATTTAATTTTCTTTAATTTTATTCAAGTTTTAATATTTGTCTTCAGATGTTGAGATAAAAAGTGGAGGATTGCAGCCTTTCTGGATAGGAAATGTGTGGTTAGGTATGACAGCATGAGTCTTTCCATGGTATTGTGTGCGAGTTTAGTTGACATGGTTTTAATTGAATATTGTGTGCAGATCTCCTGCAGTCTCTGCACTGTCATTGCCTTCTCTGACAGTAGACCACTGATGGAACCAAGATCCTTATTAACTGTTGCTAGGTGTAGTGTTTCTTCATTAGGAAAATGAATGTACTACAACTGGATGCAGTTCAGAATTCTTCACCTTTTTAGGTGATCTAAAAACTATTTTTGGCTTGTTGAACAGCTAAAACAATAGCTTACATGGAAATTTTGTAACGGTTTCAAAGTGCCTTCCTATGTAACTCTGTATTTTATAATAAACAACTAAAAAGTATTTTAATCTGTGTTGCTGTATTTCCTGTTTTGTTGTGCTAATTCATTAAACCGTGCCTTTTGTCTGCATTTCCTGTAATATCAAAGACCTTAATCATTTTTATGCTCTCTCAGATTTCTTTGGGATTTTTTTTCTGTTTGAGCTCATGATATTTCATGTGTTTTGTCTGAAGTTTCCTCCAGAGGTTTCTTTACTGATTTGTGTTTCAGTCAGATGTGGATTCTGGGAGAAGGGGAGTAATATATTGCATGAAGTCACCAAAAAGCACCAAAAGGGAGATGACTCTGCAGTGACAGGTGATGTGGCCACAGAGGGAGGTGTGACTTCAGCAGAGCTGAGCTGTGGCCCCCTAGCTAATCTCTGAGCACTGCAGGCATGAGCTCCAGGTGCTGGTCCTGGCTGCCTTCCTCCCAGATGTGTTTCAGAACCAGCCTTGGACAGGTTCAGAACTCTACCAGCTGGTTTTGTCGCTCCAGGTAAGCATAAAGCCGGCATGAACTCTTGTTCATCTGCTCTACGAGGGGAAAAAAAGGCCAATTTGTGCAGATTCTGCTGTAATGACTTCTTTGTTGCCAGAGCTTTTTTTTTTTAAAGACTAATCTTTAGTTCATAGAATCACAGAATCATGGGATATTCTAAGTTGGAAGGGACCCACAAGGATTGTCAAAGTCCCAATTCCTTGCCCTGCACAAGACACCCCAACAATCACAGATAACATCATAGAATGGCTTGGTTTGGAGAGGTGTAGGTAGGCAGGGTTTTGGCGAAACGGAAGATGACCGCGCTGTACAGAAAGATAGAAACTCTCCTCCCTAGATGATAAGGTGTAGACAGTTAAAGTTTAGCTTTTTAGTTAACCAATGAAATACGGTGTGTGATGTAAGCAGACGGAAATGATGTTGTAAACCAAGGGTATAAAATGCAGTGTAATTTAATAATAAACGGCCATTTTTACCATCCATCATGTTGATGTTGTGTGTAAGTGGTCCCGGCAGCCGTGGAGCAGCTGCTGCGTCATTCACCATACCAGGTCGCTTGCCTTGAGAAAGGCAACAGAGAGGGCCTTCAAGATCATCTTGTCCCCCACCCTGTGCCTGGGAGCATTGTCCAAGTGCTTGTGGAGCCCTGGCAGCCTTGGAGCTGTGCCCACTCCCTGGGGAGCCTGGGCAATGCCCAACCCCTCTCTAGGGGAAGAACCGTTACCTGACATCCAGCCTGACCCTCTCCTGGCACAGCTGAGTTCCCTCAGGTCCTGTCCCTGGTCACAGGGAGCAGAGATTGGAGCTGCACCTTGGAGGAAGCTGCAGACCCAATGAGGGCTGACCTCAGTCTCCTCCAGGCTGAACAAACCAAGGGATCTGATATGGCCCCTCTATGCTCTTTGATAGCTTTACATCCATACCCGGACACACCCCAGACTAACCTCAGGACTCGAGGTGAGGGCCCCCCAGTGCAGAGCAGAGTAGGACAGTCACCCCTTGCTTGGCCAGCAGTGCTGGGCCTGATGTCCCCCAGGACAGGGCTGGCCCTTGGGGCTGCCAGGGCACTGCTGGCTCCAGTTCCATTTGCCCTCAGCCCAAACTTCCAGGTGTCTTCCTGTGGTGCTGCTCTCCAGCCTCTTGTTCCCCAATCTGTCTGGACACCAAGGGTTGTCCAGTCCCAGCTGCAGAAGCCAGCACTATCCTTTGTTAAACTTCATGTGGTTGGTGATTGCCTATCTCTCTTGTGTTCCTCCCTGATGTGGTTAGATCTGAGCAGCAGGCCTCAGCCCGAGTTGACTAACAAGATGAATTCTGGGCACTATGTCACTAACACCATCAGTATTATTTAGCTTAAAATAGATGAGTGAGATGTTAAACTAGCTGTTTAACACTCAACAAGCTGCATTAGAAACTTTCACATAACCTTGTGTAGTTATCTGCAAGCAATGTATCATTTTAAGAAACTTTCCCAACTGACATGAATAGAGGCTTGCTTACAGGATATTTTAGGGGAAAACCCTCCCAGCTGAGGGCTGGACCCTGGCCAAGCCCTGGCCCTGGTTGGTTGGGAAATGTGCCATCAAATCCAGGTGGTTTTGTGCTAAAAATATAATCAGGTCATTTTGACTTGCTGATTTGGGCCTATAAAAGCTGGAGTCATTTTCGAGGTGAATTTTGAGACCCCACCTATGAGTGGATGCACCACGTGGGATTTTCCCAATTGCTGGGAAGGGTTCTCCAGGATCTCACTGCAAAACAGAGCGACTGTGGGCTCTGGATGATGGTGGACTATTTAGGCAATCGGTGATGGATCTTTCTCAATCACTGTCCTTTCTCTTGTATAGCAATTATTAGGTACATTATCTTGCTTATTTTTGCTTGTTGTTAAAGCAGAGTGTGTAGTTTTATTGAATGTATCACTTAACTTTTGTGTTACCTTAGTGTTCATAGTAAAATAAGACCATTCTTTCCATTGGTGTCTGTGTCCTTTAAGTCGCCTCTGCCAATTGGCAGAACACTCCCATGTCACCAAGCTTGCTTACACTGACCTTTTTTTTTTTTTTT
>VYXD01007587.1:139354-173667 GCA_013397195.1 Hylia prasina
AAGCTGGCCTTCTGCCTCACCTCTTGACTTCTGGTATGTGGGAATTGCCTGTTCCTGTGCCCTTAGGGCGTGGTGCTTAAGAAATTACCAGCACTGAGGGACCCCAGCACCTTCAAAAGCATTTCCCCTTGGGAACCTTACTGATTTAATGCCTTGAGCAGCCTGAACTCTGCTCTCCTCATGGCCAGGGTGGAAGTTTTGCTGACACTTTTCCTCCTGTTGTCAGAGATTATAAACTTGATTGCTTTGTGGTCACTGTGGCCAAGATGGTCACCAATTGCCACTTCCCTTACCTACCAGAGACCCTCTCTGGCAACAAATCATGGAGGGCACCTTTCCTGGTCAGCTCCCTTAGTACCTGTGCCATGAAGTTGTTATCCAAGTATTTTAGTAATTTTCTGGAGTAGTTTGTACCAGCTGTGTGGTGTTCCCAGTTAATATCTGGCAGGTTGAGGTTAGACAAAGACAAGGGTGATTGATTAACAGATGTTACTTAGTGTCATGGTCCTGGCTGGGTGGCCCATGGTAGTCACCAGCTTTGTTTGTTTGTCCCTTAATCTTACCCAAGTATTAGTTACCAGGCAAGGGGATGATGAGGGTTGTAGCTGTGAAAACCTGGCTGGGTTTTGGCTTTTATCTTTGTAAACTTTTTTCTGCAGGTAAGCTTGTCAGTGAGGGGACAGCATTGTGGGCAGCCTGAACTCAGAAATTAGGCTCTTGTATTCCAGACTTGCAAACCATCCTGTCTGCTGGGGGGTAAGGGATTTCACAAATTCTTCAAATGCGAATATAATTTCCTTAATGCTCCTTGAAGTGGATTCAGAGCTTCCATGTTTACTACAGTTCAGCTTTCTGGAGAGTCAAAGTTAAAAGGTTGTTACACCCCTGCAGAGAATACCTAAAAGCTGCTAGCTCTTTACATATAAGCACTATGTTAATAACAGGCTGCCACATCCCAAATGTTGTACTAAGATGTGGCCCCAAGAAAAATTTGTGGTTAGACTGCAATTAAACAACTCAGGGAATTGAAACTGACTTTCTTTTTAATTTCCCATTAGGAATTACTCTTGTGTTGCTGTTTTGTGACTCATGAGCATTTTTTGTTGCTGTCTGAGGAGTGGTAGAAATTGAAATATGAAGCCATGAAGAAACTGTAAGTGTGTAAGCAGTGCTGGGATCTCAGATGAAAGAAGCTGAATGTGTCTTAAGGCCAAAGATGATGAATAAACAGATATTACTCAGTTTGATTGCTTTCATTACAATAATCAAGGTTTGCAATAAGCACATAACTCATCTCCCAAGTAGCAGTTCTTGAAAAACTGCTGTCAGATGAACAATATGCCAAACTCCTAAAACCTTTTAACTTCCTTGAGTGACCAGAAGTGCACTGGAGGAGAAGTGCATCAGAGGCAGGTTACACTTGTGGTTCCCAGCCTGCCTGCAGGCTGGGCTCATGCTGCCTTGGCTCCATGTGAGCCATAAGGCTGGGCAGAGGTAATGGGCTGATGTGGTGCCTCATCCTGAACGGCTGTACAGCTGAGCAATGGGGAACATTTGGTTTAGGGGAGCCCACTTTCCCCTGCACATGAACACCATAGCAGTGCTCCTGTGATCCAGTGCTGCCTCTAGCTGAGACACAAGGAACTTGGGCTGCCCCACATTTACTGCAAGGACCTCTGTCTTCACTTACATGTCATCCCTCATGTTTCCAGTCACAAAAAAACCCAGCTCTGCAAGGGTTCAGTCACACAAATTTCAGCTAGTTGATGTGTAAATACAGGGCTCAAGCAGCTGAGGTTGTGGAACAAACTGGTGCCAAGTCACAAGTGACTTTGCTGCAAACTTTTCAGTTCCTTGGTAGCAAGTGTGTAACACTGCTTCATGAAATCCACCAATGGGGAGTAAATCCAGTGGTGGATGCACCAGCTCTGGAAGTGGTCCAGACCAGGTTGGATGGGTCTTTGAGCAACCTGGACCAGAGGAGAGCTCTCCTGCCCATGGCAGGGGCAGTTGGAGCAAGGTTTTAAGTCCCTTCCAGTCCCAGCCACGAACACCAGGAAAGTACTACAAGAAACTTGTAAAATTAAAAAATAAGGAGCCCTTACACAGGAATAATTCCTCTTCGGCCTGAATTTGACCATGTGACTTGAGCTTTGTTTACCATTGCAGGGGGACTCATTGGCATAATTTTGGGTTTATGTGCTACGTTGCTTGAGCAGAGATAACTGCACACTTTGTGTGCAGCAGCAGGCGGGGATGGGGAGGCACTAAGGTCACCTCTACTGCACACAAACAAGCCCAAAAACAACTTTTTCCTCCTTTCCCCTATTTAATGTGTTTTGTTTGCTTATGAAGGAATTTGTGCTATTCAAAACAACACCCAACTGCAGTATTTTTTTCTTTTTCTTCCTGCTACCCAAGAGTGAAACTAGTAATCCCTGTTCCTCTTGCTGTGCCGTGTGTTCATCTCATGTTACAAAATCAAGTTTTTTGATTGCATCCAAGACAGATGTCCTGTTCCTTCAACATAATCCTCTCTTGCTGTTTTTTAGGCCACAAATGCAATGAGCTCCCTCTTAATTTTTTTTTATAAGCTCTCCAGATGTATTGGGCCTGGGGATAGGATGTGTGTCCTTCAACTCCTTCCTCTTCCCAAGAAGCTTCTTTAGATAGAGCTATATATAGGGCAGTTTTTGATTCTGGTTAGAAGTAAAGAATGGACTGGTGATCAATTATTCCTTTAAAGGCCAAGCACCAGTGACATTTGTGTGTCACTTGTGTAGGACAGAGGAAATGGAGAAGGTGAGGTATTATTTTGTATGGTTGCATTCCTTAATGGATCTGGCCTGGTTTTGCCTCCTCATGTTGCTTCCAAGAATAACGTTTCCTCTAAAAGGGTGGGACTCAGCCAGTTTCATTTCAGTGCTGATGGATCAGCACTGAGATACCCAGAGGGGATGGAAAGAGACTCTCAGCCAAATGAAACTTAGACAACAAACATTACATGTTCTTTGCTAACAAAAGCCAAGAAGGGAGAAAGCAGGAGGTTTGCTTTCAAGAGGAAATTACTGTAGCACGACAGTAGAACATGTGAGCTTTGCCCCTCAGAAACAGAGACCTCAAGAAAAAAAGTAAAGGACTATTTATTATTAAGATGATAGGAGGTTTTTGCAGTTTTTTTTTTCTCACCTCTACACATCTGAAAGGGAGAAGGAAGTGGGAAGGAGGATGCAACTCCAGACATGCATTGTATTGGCTTGTGGCTGGCTGCCAAGTCACTCAGACACGCTCTCACCTCCTCTCCTCAACAGAGTGGGGAGAAAATACCACAAAACAGCTTTGAGACAGAGACAGGGACATCACTCATCAGCCACCATCATGCGCAAAAGAGAGGAATGGAGGAAGATAAATTGTTTTCCAATTAAAAATAGAGCAGGATAATGAAACACACAACCAAAACCACCTTCTCCCCATCAGCCCTTTTTGCCTAGCTCAACTTCATGCTTGACTATCCTACCTCCTCTCTCTGCAAGTGTTGCAGGGGAATGGGGAAGGAGGATGGGGTCAGTTTGCAACGCTCTGCCCCTGCTTCAGCATGGGCTCTCCCCACAGCTGAAGTTCCTGCTGGGAGCCTGCTCCTGTGTGGGCTCTCCATGGGCTGCAGCTTCCTCAAGGGCATGTCCAATTGCTCCAGTGTGGGGTCCTCCATGGGCTGCAGTGTGGATCTCCTTCATCATGGCCTGCACCATGGGCTGCAGGGCAATCTCTGCTCTGGTGCCTGGAGCATCTCCTGCCCCTTCTTCTTCCCTGGCCTTGGTGCCTGCGGGGCTGTGGCTCTCACATCCTCTGGCTTCTCCCTCCCAGCTCCAGCTGTGCCACAGTGAATTTGTCTTGGAGGCCCCTTGAGCCAGCTATGCCCAACATAGGAACAGTTTCTGATGTCGATGCATAGAGGCCACCACTGCCCTCCTTGTTTCCCAAACGTGGCCATGTAAACCCGGCACTTGTATGCATACTGCTGAGGGGTAACACACAACTTTCACCGTGGGAGCCCATGCAGCATTGCAGTGAGCACAGCATGTGCTGAGCATCACAGAACTGCTGGGTCACACAGGCAGCTTGAAGGTGTCCAGGAGTCTGGATCGCTGGGATGTCCCTGTTGGGGCTGGTGATTGCATTGGAGCGACAGGCTTTTCCCAAGGAGGGGTGCCCGGCACACCCTCAGTCCATGGGGTTGCTGGGAGCAGCCCCCCTAGAAGCTGTGCTAATGAGAGTATATCATTCATTGGGCACCGTGTGTTGCTGCACATGTGGCAGCTACAGCTGAGAAGGCTGTTGGGTGGATCAAGGCAGCAGGGACTTTGCCAGCCGTGCTCTGGGGGGTCTGTAATGGGAAGGCAAAGTTTTAGGCCCCTCCTGGGGCTTTTGTGGCACTCAGAGGCCTTGGGCAGCTGAACTGCACTGAATGTGACTGAACTGTGACTGAATGCGGTTATATGGCCTGCAAAATATCCAAAACATCAAAAGCATCTACAACTACTAAATGATATATTAATACAGTTTTCATTACGATATATGGTCAAGATGTCCAATTTTTTTCCCCCAAGGATCACAGTCTGTTACAGTCACTTCAGACACATGTGCAACTGTTGGAAAGAGCAGACAGGTTGGTCAACAGCACAGTCAATTAACACAAAGAAATGTTTATGCAGGAAAGCAGACAATTCTTTTCCTTCTGTGTATGTGCAAACTGTTCAGTTGGCCAAGTTCAGTTTTCATGGATATTGGGACATTACATGAGAACAAGATACATAAAAACCAGCACATGTGTCTCTGCCTGTGATGGCTGTGGTGTCCATTACCATGGCTAGGAGCAACAGGGCACCCGGCAGCTGTGGTGAGGCTGTTCCCATGGCCCTTGATGTCTTGGGAATGGGATCTTGAACAAGTTCGGATTGGGGTGCCTTCAGCAGTATTGTGTGAAGGCAGCAATGGTGTGGCATCACTTCTTTTGGAAGCAGCATGTGGCAGCTGGTGTTTGTGATGATGGCTGGGATTTGGGATGACCAGGCAGTGCCGGCGCTGGATTCCAGGTAGTCCACGTGAATCCCCTAGAGTAGGGCCGCCGCCAGCACACTGGGCAGCCGCGGTGAACAAGGACCGGTGTCCCCCCAGAGGGGACCCTGCCGCCCTGCGAGGCGAGGCGGGCTCTGCGGGCGGGCGGAGGCTCCCCCGGGGCTGGGGCTCCTCCCGGCCCCCGCAGCGCAGCCGGCGCCATGCCGAGGAGCGGCTGAGGGGCCGCGAGGGGCGGTGACGTCACTGCGCGCCGGACCCTCGGGCCGGTGGCGCCTGCGCGGTGGCGGTGCGGGATGGGGAGCCCGTCGGGCGCTCCCGCCAAGCGCGCGCGGTGCGAAGGGCTCCGCGGCCCTGCCGATCCCGGCAGCGACCGCAGCGACCCGCGGCTGTGGGACGCGGAGCGGCTCTGCCAGCACCTCTCCCGCTGCGGCGTGGGCGATCCCAGCCTGCTGCGCCGCTTCCGAGGGACGGCGGGGCGGGGCTGGGACCAGGGCCGTGCGGTCCCGCAGCTGGCGCTGACTCCTCTCTTGCTCCCACAGAGAGCGGGGTCACCGGGAGGATGCTGCTGGACCTGCCGGCCTGCGCCCCCGAGCTCATCCGCGTCTGGTGAGGGCCGCCCGCGGGGAAACGGAGGCCGAGGCCCAGGAGCTGCGGCGGGCGGGCAATGTCCGCAGGGAGCGGCTGCACACGCGCACGGCCGGGCTCGGCGCGGCTCTGGGCCGCGACCGTCCCAAAGCCCTCGGCCGGAGCTGTGCGAGGGGGAACGGGCTCTCTGGGGCAGATCCCCGACCCTCGGAGCAGTTCCCGTTCCCCGTTGATCCCAGTACAACCACGGCGCGGACGCTCGCTGCCCAAATAACCATGAGAAGCATCAAACTCGATCCTTTAGAAAAGGTTAAATGAAAATTAAATCTGCTACCCCTGGGTAGCACGGTGAGCTTTGGAGTGTTGGTGGGAACACAAGAGTGAGCTCCAGGGGCTCTGACGGGAACTTACTTCTCTTCCTGAAGTAGCTGCTGTTCCAACTCCAGGAACGACAGCGGCCCCGATGTTTGACAGAGCGGGATGTGCTGCTCAGGAGAGGCCGAGTGTCACCCGTCTCCCTGGGAGAAATCCAGGGCATTGACAGGTCAGCCTTGCAGCAGCTGCTGGGACTTGGCTCTCTGTTGTGACTACAGGAGCGTGGGCTGCTGTGGAAAAAGAAATGTTGTTGTGTGTCCTGGCAGAATAGGGGCCTGTGGGTGAGCGGCTGAGTCTTTGCTGCCGTGAGTCCCCTCCACCCTGAGCAGTCTGGAGCAGGCAGTTCAGCTGGTAGTGGTCACCTGCCGTGAACACAGGGACACTGAATGCTGTTCTAAAGTGTGTAAAGGATTGTTCCCAGCAGTGAGGGGATGACTGGTCCCAAAACCGTTGTAGTCTTTGTGGTGGTGAATATGTTTTCTTGCTGTTCTGGAACAGCAGAGAGTATGAATCTGTCCTACTATTCTGTGTGTTGGAAAGGCCTCTTTGCCCCTTCTCTGCCCCACTGGGGATCCTTTCTTGCTCTCCTCTACTGAGATGTGGGCCTGCTTGCTCACCATGTACTTCCTGGTGGTTTTTAATCTTGTAGTGTCTTTTCTTTACTCCTTTGTTGACCTTGTTTATACTCTTTCCTTCAAATTTGTCTCAAAACCCACCTGCTGGCTCCAGCTGTTTGCTGATGTTGTGGTTGTTGGCCCTGAGGTAGGCTGGGGTGTGTAATCTGGCAGGTCCACACAAGTGCAGAGCTGTGCTTTCTGCTGGGGGTTAGAGCACTTTGGTATTGGGTCCTTGGCTGAAAACTGGTCAGAGTTCATGCTATGCTGGGGGTAAAGGACTCTTTTGCTGTTTTATTGAGACATCATCATGCAAAGGGGAAGTGGGAGGGGGCGGGTGTCTGGAGAATAAAGAGCTGGTGTGACGCAGTGGGACAAGGCAGAAGTGCTGTGCTTTGGGCAAGGTAAGATGTGCTGGAGTTATTAAGGTGTTTTTGATTTCTGTTTTTGGAAAGAAGGGTTTAAATGCAGCTGTTTGAAGTGTGCAGATAGAAATGCTGTGATGTGGAAGGCAGCTGAAGACTTTGTTTATTGCTGAAGTACCAAGTAATTGCCTGACTGAAATGACAAGCTGGTGTCTAGTTTTATTTAGGACTTACCAGGAGACTGGTTGCTTCTAGCAGGGAAGGAGCATCAGGTGTCCAGGACACATTGGACATGTGCAGCCAGTCTGGGGAGTCAGAGACTGTCAGTGCTGAACATGGGCAGCAGGATGGGATAGCCAGGAGTCCCTCAGCACGGGATACAGGCAATGGGGGCACAGGGCTGTGGAGAGCTCTGTTATGTAGAGAGCAGAGAGTGATGGGTTTACTGGTTTGTGGGTTTTCTTTGTATAAGATATTGTTAACTATGTATAAGTTTCCTTCTGTGACACCTGACATCTTGTTTCTATTAAGCTGAAACTGTTGAGAGTTGGATGAGAAATTGCTCAAGTGTGCTGCTTTTTGTAAACATCTCTACTTTGCACTAAGAACAATTCTTTTGCTGTCCACTGCCCATTGTCCTGCAGTAACTTCGATCATTTCTGTGTGACAGGACACTAATGCATGTCTTTAGCTCCTTGGGTTCCTGGGTGTTCAGAGGGGAGGGCTTGGGCCAGTGGTGCCTGGAGGCAGCACAGTGAGTTTCCCAGGTGTTCACGTGTTGCTGGCAGTAGATGTTTCATGTGGTGTGCAGTGTGCTGCGTGCTGAACACAGATGATGAGTGTGGCTGGCTGACCTCTTCAGGCACAGGGAAGGGATTTTCTCATGCTTGCGGCATGAAGAAGGGAGTGGAGAAAGCAGGGAGGGGAGTGGATGAGGAAGTGCCAGTTGTCACCATTTCCAAGCAGCCAGCAGTAATGCTGCTTTAGCTGTTGGAGGAATTCTGTCTGCAGAGCCCTGGAAAACTACCATTTCCTGTATAAACCGAGCTGGCTTGCTTAGGGGGGTCTGATGTTGTAGATTTCAGGTGAAAAATGTGCTGCAACTGTTTTCTATCTGAAGAAGGACCAAAAGCAGGGAAGGTGGGGCATCCAGGCAATTGGTCACACCAGAATCTAGCATGCAAGGGTAACCTTTTCCCGATTCTCCTCCCCATCCCACCAGACCAGCGAGGCAGCTGTGTGGTACTGAGTCCCCATTTGGGGTTAATCCACCACAGTCCTTCTTGGTGCCCAGTGTGGCGCACAAAGGGTTGTGATTATGATAGATCTGAACAGAGCATATTAAAATACGAATAGTGTGGCCAGCAGAACTAAGGAAGTGATCCTTCCCCTGTGCTGCTTGGGTCACTGGTTGTGCCACACTTTGAGTGTTGTGTCCAATTCTGGACCCCCGATTTAGGAAGGATGTTGAGATGCTGAAGCATGTCCAGAGAAGAGTAACAAGGCTGGTGAAGGGTCTGGAACTCAAGCCTTATGAGGAGTGGCTGAGGGAGCTTGCGTTGTTTAGCCTGGAGAAGAGGAGGCTCAGGGAAGACCTTACCACTCTGCAGCTCCCTGACAGGAGGATGCAGCCAGGTGGGGGTTGGTCTCTTCTCTCAGGAAACAAGTGACAGGACAAGAGGACACAATCTTAAGCTGTGCCAGGGTGAGTTTAGGCTAGAAAGAAAAAACCGGTTTTTTTTTAAGAAAAAAATCCTTAACAGAAGGAGTGATTGGGCATTGGGATGGGCTGCCCAGGAGGGACGTGATGGAGTCATCATCCATGGAGGTGTTTAAAAAAAGACTGAATGTGTCAGTGCCATGGTTTAGTTGATAAGGTAATGTTAGGTCATAGGCTGGACTTGATGATGCCAGAGGTCTTTTCCAGCCTGGTTAATTCTGTGATTCTATGTGAAAAATAAGTTGTTAGAAGCATTCATTATATTAGTTTAATAGCTGCTGGTCACAATGTTGATTTCTTTGCTCTCAGAGTTGTACCATGGAACACATGCTGGTCTGGACATCACCAAGGGTGCTTTTCATCTTAGAATTTTGGAATGGTTTGGGTTGAAACAGACATAAAAGATCATCTCAGACACCAGCCATGCAAGGCAGGGACACCTTCCGCTATCCCAGGCTGCTCCAATCCCTGTCCAACCTGGCCTTGAGCACTTCCAGGGATGGGGTGGCCACAGCTTCTCTGGACACCCTGTGCCAGGGCCTCAGCACCCTCACAGGGATTTTTTTCCTAATACCCAATCTGACCCTGCCCTCTGTCAGTTTAAAACCATTACCCCTTGTCCTGACAGTATCTGCTCTTATAAGAAGTCCCTCTCCCTTCTTTTCATTGATCCCCTTAAGGTATTGGAAGGCTTCAGTGAGGTCTCCCCACATCCTTCCCTTCTCCAGGCTGAACAGCCCCAGCTCTCTCAGCCTGTCTGCATAGGAGGGGTGCTCCAGCACTGCTTTGTGACAGTCTGAGCAGCAGCTACAGCCCTAGAGCTCCTGTTAGGGAAAGCAATACCAAGTGGTTGAGAGAAATGCTGCTGGCCAATAGCTCAAACATCACATGCCTTTAATATTTTAGGGATTGCGAATTATTAAATGATTTGGATGAGAATAGGCAGTGCATCAAGCAGTACTTTTTCCTAATAGTTGACACTTTATAATCTTGTTTTCTGTTAAATTTTATATTGAAAGGCTGATATCAAACCGATTTTGGTGGTTAACTGCTGGAGAAAAGGTATTTTCTCATGATAGTGTTTGCTGTCATAGTGAGGCTGAAACCATTTAGCTCAAGGGCAAGACTTGCAGACATTAGAAATAGGTGTGATAGAGCATATTATCTCTCTCTCTCCAGACTTGTCCCACCCGTGTTCTTAGACTCCTGTGGCTACAGCAAAATATCTGCACTGGAAGCTTAGCTGTGTATTGTGAAGGGGACTTTTAATAATTTATTAAAAATGACAGCAAAATTTCTTTGCAAAATAGAAGAATCAGTCTCAACAAAATTAGAACATGTTTTGTTCAACTCCACCAGCAAAACCACTGCAGTGGTTTTGCTGGTGGAGTTGAAATTAATTTATGTAAAATTCAAGTTAATTTGACAAAACTAAACTTTTAATACACAGTTGACTAACTGCAAGAAATTTGTATAAAAATCATTTGTTCTGACTGACATTTAGTTTAAGAAAGTTTTGCATCCTTAAAAAATGTCAGTTATTCAGATGCTGCATGTTGTCTTTCCCGTAAGTTTAAAGGACTCCAGGTGTGGCTTACACAATTTTTTTCATCAGTTTCATGGTGGTTTTATTTGTCAGTTCTGTGTAAGTGATAGAAGCACTTACTCTGCTCTACAGACATGTTCTGTAGCTATTTGTTTCCTTCCTTCTATACTTCATTTTAGAAGGATAAATGCTTTCAATATTTTTCTGAAAAAGTTGCAGTCTTCTTCTGTCAAGGAATATCAAAGTAATGTGAACTCGCATAAGCAATTCCCTATGTACTGCAAGTTGTAAAGGGAAGTGCATTGCCAACTTGGCTCTCAGTGTCTCTTTTTCCTTCCTAGCTGTCCAGCTGAACGACTGGAAGTGCTGGCGTGCCTGACACAGCTGCAACAGCAGCACATGGAGTTGATGAAGGTAACCCATGCTATAGGGACACCATGGCCAGGTCATGCCCCAAGCCCTGCATAGGGCTCTGCTCCTCTTCTCTGCCTCTCCCCTCTTGGCTAGGTGCTGCCAGCTGGTGCCTTTCCTTTGCACAGCAGCAAACTCTGGGCCCGTGGTAGTGGTGGTCTGTGAAAAACCACTTTAATAGAAAAAATAGAATAGAATAGAATCATCATGTGGAAGCTTTCAGTGGGCACCTGCAGGTTATGAGGGATTAAATGAGCAGAAGAGCTGCTTGACGTGTTGGAGAAACTCCCCTTTCACATCCTTCTGTGTAGAGCCTCCCCTTGGTTTATTTTATTAGTTTTTCCCCAGGCCTGGGTTAACAGACTCCTCCTCGCTTCCACTGTTTCCTGTGGCCAACTGTTTCTCCCAGTGGTGTGTGTTGGTTTATCTGGGGCCAGGACTGTGCACATTCTGTAGTAGTCTGCATATCTGCTACAGCCCTTCCAGCTCAGTGACCAAAGGTAGAGAGCACAGGGAAATCTTATTTGCCTCAGTATTTTATGAAGATATGTGTGATGGAATGGTTTTGCCTGCAGTTTGACAGCAAAGATTAAAGATTAAATGTGTTTACCTTCTCTACTGAGTCCCGGTAGTTACTGAGATGTCTCTAAAAGTATGTGCTTGTCAGGAAATACTTCTTTCATATTTTAGTCATCTTGGGGATTTGCACTTCGTTTTAAGAAAAAAGGTAACAGTCATAATTTCCACTCAGCAAAATTGCATTTGATTTTAAAAACATGAACAATATCAGGCCAAATACTTTTATTTGATATCTCAGACGTGTTGCAGTATCCTTCTTTAACTGGAAGAGCAGATTAATAAAGACAGCAGTTTTCTCACATTAAATTTTGGAATTGCACTGACGGAGATGACATTTTTAGGCATTTTGATCTTCCCTTGCTATGTGAAATAGGCAGTTTTATCTTTCTGGTGTCAAGCTTTAGTAGCTCTCCAAAAAAATTTAGTTGCGCAGTGAGGTTGAGGATGCCCCATGCCTGGAAGTGTTCAAAGTCAGATTGGACAGGGCTTGGAGCAACCTGCTCTAGTGGAATGTGTCCCCACCTATGGTAGTATGTTGGAGCAAGATGATCTTTAAGGTCCCTTCCAACCCCAACCATTCTATGGTTCTGTGATAGATCTTGATATAGGGTTGGCAGGATATGTCTGTTTTACAGAAAATGAACAGTCTCTCCCACAAAATACGTGACCTATTCTAGATATTCTTTACCTTGGTGCCTGTTTCTTTTCAAAGTCAAATTTTAAAAATTCATTTGTTTTGGGTTGGGTTTTTTGTTTTGTTTTGGGTTTTGTTTATTGGGTTTGTTTTGTTGTTGTTGTTGGGTTTTTTTGCTTCTGTAGGTTTTTAACGATCCTATTCATGGGCACATTGAATTGCATCCCCTGCTTGTTCGGATCATCGACACCCCTCAATTCCAGCGCCTCCGGTATATCAAGCAGCTGGGTGGCACGTACTTTGTTTTCCCGGGAGCCTCTCACAACCGCTTTGAACACTCCCTGGGGTAAGGTGGTGGTTCTGGCACACGCATCTCTGGCATCTGGATATCCCTGAATTTGGTTCTGCTGCTGTGGAGTGCCAGCCAGGGGGCATTGCTGTCTGAGCGTTGATGAAAACTGCTGGTGGAGCATTTCTGGTCTCAAACGTTCCTGGAATATCCCATGTGATTGTGGGCTATTCCCTTGAACTTCTTTCTTTTAAAAAAGACAGATAAACAACCCTACAAGATGAATCAATGTTAGATTTCCTTCCCCACCCTTTATTATTCTAAGAATAATGTTAGCTGAAAACTGTAAGTGCTTTATGTTCCCCCAGTCAAAATACAAGTTTTAAAGCATTAACTGAGTAAGTGGGCCACAGCTACTCTTAAGATCTGCCAGACAGTTGTAATCCCCACTTATCATCCAGCACAGGAAAATCCATTTGATCTGTAATGTTTGCCTTTGTAGGTAAATGTGCTTCATGCAATCAATGGCAGGTTGTCAGGCTGATAGCTGTAATTCCATTAAGCAGAAATATGATGGACACAAGGATCCGTAGTGTTGCTAGGTCATTCATACTCCTCAGGGAAGCTCGTGAATGACAAATTTGAGCTATTTAAAGGGTATATCTCAAGGGGCAGTGAAATTAAGCTAGTAAGTGGTTTTTATTCAGATGATCTGGCCAGCCTAAAGTTGCTTTTGTTGGTGCTGAAATATTGTGGATTAGATCTGGCTTTCTTATAACAAGATTCAAATGGCTATTCGCAAAAGGGTCAGATGAATGAGGCAGCCTGGATTGATTGTATCTGGTAAACCAAAAAGAAATGTGGTTGAATACAAAGAAAGCCTTCACAACAGAAGCCTGAAAACTCCTGGTGTATCAGCAACTTTTCTTTTGAACAGTTCCATCGATCTATCAAGTTAAATTTAGGACAGTTGTTCTCCACTTGCATATAAATTCAAATATTTCTACAGTGTTACAAATAGAAGAAGTGAGCTTTGTGTGCTTATTGGTCTAATAAAAAGCCACCAAACAGTGAAATTTGGACTAATGAAACATATTACTTTGTCATAGAAAGCCTTGTCTTGCTTTAAGCTGTTCTGAAAGCAGAGCTGTTGAGGAAAGTGGTGAAGAGGTTATAAACAGTTTATGGGAGTATGTGCCATATATTTGCTCCTGTTGGTTTTGTGTCATGAGAACAGAGGGTCCCATGCAAAAAAATGGGACTAAATCAAATCTCAAATCTAAAATGAATGAGAAGAGAAATAATTGTTATGAGCTATTATTAAAGCAGCAGTTTGAAAAAAGTAACAAATGCTTTGGTGACTGTTGTGGACCTTTGCAGTTTGCCCTGACTGGAATTTAAGGATTCAGTGTAAGCTGAGGTGCTTCAAGGTTCTCACTGTCAGCAGTGCACTGCTGTTCCCATACACAGCTACTGTGCAGTTGTTTGTTATGAAATCCTGCAGGATGCTGTAGAGTCTCTGTATTTTGGGCATGGTATCCCATTTGGGTGTGATATCCCATGCTTTTTTGCTTTCAGAAGACTAAAACTCTGCTACAGGAAGAGGTTTGATTCTCTCACAGGTCAGGGTTTGGGTATTCCTTGTACACTGCCTCTCAGACAAGGGCTGGGACTTAATGGAGCAAAATAGAATAGGGGAACTTCTCTTTTTCTGTTCATTCTAAACCACACTATATTTCTTTCTTTTCCCTCTGCAACAGGGTTGGCTACCTTGCAGGATGTCTGGTTCGTTCACTGAAGGAGAGACAACCAGAACTGGATATAACCCAGCGAGACATCCTCTGTGTAGAAATTGCTGGGCTTTGTCACGATTTGGGTAAGGAACACCTAAGATGGGTTGTTGCTCTTGCAAAGCTAACCAGGATGAAAAGCTGGCTGTGAGGTCAGAACACATGAGCTGTTTTGGGCTGTTCAGTGCATGGCCAAATTCCAAGACAGTTTTTATCTGTTCTGTTTGATCTGGAGTACATCTGTGGAGAAGTTCCACTTGAATCCGTAGCCACTCTTACCTACTTAGTGTTTCGTCCTGTTTCCAAATGGTGCTTAGATTTCTGCCCTCGGTGGCTGAAGTGGCCACTTCCTTCTGTGATTTCTCCAGGTCTCTTAAAACATTTCAGGATTAGAGTTCCTTTCAAAAACTGTAACATTTATTTCATAATTATTTCTTTTCTTTAGAGCTCACACAGAGTAATTAATATTCTCAGTGTTCTGCAGTACTTGCCTGTGGTGTAGGTGCTAGAACTGGCTGTTAAGTGCAGTAGTACTTAACAGTATCTTAGAAAAGTGTACTTGTTATACCTTAGTCTTCCTCATAAATGATGAATAAGGAATTATCTGATGGTTACACTCCGAGAATTGTGGTTACAGGCTCAATGTCCAGGTGGAGCCCAGTGATGAGTGATCCATGTGGACACCGGTTCCTGTCAGTGATGGGGACAGTGCCACTAGCCCTGGGCTCCAACATAAGGTTGGGGTGCTGCTGGAGTGAGGCCTTGGAGATGCGTCAAGAGCTGAAGCCCCTCTGCTCTGGAGCCAGGCTGGGAGGGCTGGGGGTGTTCAGCCTGGAGGAGAGAAGGCTCCAGAGGCCTTAGACCACATAAAAGGAGTTCTAGGGGAGCTCACAGGGCCTTTGGACAAAGGCTTGGAGTGACAGGACAAGGAAGAACGGCTTCCCACTGGCAGAGGGCAGGGTTAGGTGGGATATTGGGAAGAAATTCTTCTCTGTGAGGGTGGGGAAGCCCTGGCACAGGTTGCCCAGAGAAGCTGTGGCTGCCCCCTAGAAGTGTCCAAGGCCAAGTTGGACAGGGCTTGGAGCAGCCTGGGATAGTGGAAGGTGTCCCTGCCCATGGCAGGAGTCTGAATGAGATGATCTTTTATGTCTGTTCCAACCCAAACCAGTCTAAGATTCTGTGATATGTCAAGAAAAGCCAAATACAGGAGAATTCAGATCCTAAGCTTGCTCAAAAAATTTTTGCTGACAACTGTGTCTTGGACTAAACCTGTGTAATCTTTATATTTAAGGTCATGGGCCATTTTCACACATGTTTGATGGAAGATTTATTCCACTCACTCGTCCAGATTTGAAATGGAAGGTAGGCTTTTCACTATTAAAATAAAATACAAACCTGAAATTTTTAGAGGCACAATAATTAATTTTTAAAGAGCTCCAGTACTTGTGAGACTGTAGTGGTCATCTGGCCTTACCTTATTGCATCATTTTGATGGCTTAATTGAAAACCAGAGTGTTGTTTCCTGATCTTGTGATGATATCTTTGTTAGTGCTGCACTGATCATTTCTGGCCAGCATTGTGCCTTAAAATGTGTATTGAGAGCTTTCTGCAGAATATATTTTACATTTGCAAAATACCAACTGGCAGCTTCCTTTCCAGTATAATGTTTTTGTCCAAGGCCAGGATATTCAACAGTGCTTAGAATTCAAACTTTCCAAAATTTTGAACAGAGTTTCAACAGTTGTTTACTGTGCACCACAGTCCTTTTTGGCCCCTCTCTGCTTGTAATTTCTTAGCAAAATTGGATGAGTAAGCTGGTTAATCTTTTACAAAGCAAAATTGATTATTTTGTCTTTTAGCATTTTAACTGCCTTGCTGCTGTTTGTCCACACACAGAATTAACAGCTCTCTGCTGAAGAGTGTGTTTCTGGACTCTGTAAACCAGGTGATTTCCTGTTCTGTTTAATGCAGAATGACTAGGAAAGCACCCAGGTGCTGCACTTCACACCAGCCTGCCCATGTGCTCTGCTAGGCAGCAGCGATGACTTGGAGTAAAGCTGTGACATTGCAGGAAAGATGCTTAAACTATGTGATACAATATTTGGATGGGGTTTTTTTTGCAGCATGAAACTGCTTCTGTTCAAATGTTTGAGCATTTGATCACTTCCAATAAACTTGAAGAAGTCATGAAGTCTTATGGTCTTGTTCTGGAGGAAGATATGTTCTTCATCAAGGAACAAATAGGAGGACCTATAGATGAAACTGCCTGTGTGAAATCAGTGAGTCAGTGTGCTGCTCCTGTGGTTATTCCAAGAAATGTCTGTATTTCCCTGAAAGAACAGATAATTTTGGTTTCTGCTATATGTTACTTCTAGCTCCATGAAGTTCTCTGAATCTTGTCACGATGCTGGAGGAATGTTGTGTTTGTTTCTTGCAGTGCTGGCAGATGTGTTAATGTGCTTACAGCTCCCTGAAAATTCTTACCCAAAAGCCTCCAGGTCAGAGGAAAATTGTAGAAAGTTACTTGTATTTAGGGACTCTAACTGGTGACTGGGATCCACTCAAGGGTACTGAAAGAGTTGGAAGAAGTGTTCACTAAGGTATTTCCCATACTTTATCTACAGTCCTGGGTGGTCCCAGTTGACTGGAAATCAGCAAATGTGACTCCATGTACAAGGGTCAGCAGGATGATCCAGAGAACTACAGGGCTGTCAGCCTGACCTTGGTGCTAGGGAAGGTCATGGAGCAGATCATCCAGAGTGCCATCATGCAGCACGTACAGGACAATCAGAGAATCAGGCCCAGCCAGCCTGGGTTTAGGAAATGCAGGTCATGCTCACCTGAAGGGCAGGAAGGCTTTACAGAGGGATCTGGACAGGCTGGATCAATATGCCCGGTCAATTGTGTGAGGTTCCACAATGCCAGGTGTTGGGTCCTGCTACAGGCTGGGGGCAGGGCAGCTGGAAAGTAGCTAGGCAAAAAAGAGGTGCTGTTTGGTTGACAGTGGCTGAAAATGAGCCAGATGTGCCCCGGTGGGCGAGGCCAATGACACATGGCCTGTGCCAGCCATAGCCTGGCCAGCAGGACAGTGACAGTGCCCCTGTGCTGGGCGCTGCTGAGGCCACAGCTCAAATTCTGGGGTCAGTTTTGGGCCCCTCACTTGAAGAAAGACACTGAGGTGCAATGGAGTAGAGCTGAGGAAGGGTCTAGAGTACAAGTATGTTGAGGAGCAGCTGAGGGAGCTAGGGTGGCTTGGCCTGGAGTAAAGGAGCCCTCCCCCAGTCTGGATAACAAAACTGGGCACTGGCAGCGATGAGGCAGTGAGCAATCTGAGCCTGGCCCAAGTGCCAGAGCCGTAAGAGCTTTGATGACAGCAGCAAAATGCTTGGATTTATTGCCGTAGCAAACACAGAGGCAGGGATAAGACTTGAAGAAATTGAGTTATCTCAAGAGGCGAGCAAGAAGAGATGGCAGTTGTTAATCGTTGCAACTCTATGAAAGACTTAAGTCCTCTCTCCTTGCTTTACGCTTTACAGCTTTCGTCATCTCTTCAAGGACACTCATTCAGTTGCCACCAGAGTAAAAAACTGGTAGCAGCTGAAGTCAGTGGGAGATCTGCCAGGACAATCTGGTCCTAATCAGAATTTATATGTAGTCCCAAACAAGTAACCCACAAGTGTTCACTCTTGCCCATTATTTTCTGCTGCAGGAGTGGGTAGCAATCTCAGGTCAAATACAAGGAACTTGGCATAGTGAAATTGAGTCTGAGATCCTATAGGAAGAGGACATTCATTTACAGAATCCGCAAGCTGATTTTTATCCTGCTGGGCTTGTTTGCACACGCATCTTGGTGCCTGCCACTAGCACTGATCTTGTGCCAGGTTCTTTCCCCGTGTCTGGTTTGCTGCCTTTGGATTCTGTGCCTGTTTTCCAGCAGGATACCAGGAAGAGGAGTGCCACACGTGATACATGGCAGCATCCTCCTGGTGTTAGGCAACAGATTGCACTGGCAGGCTGTGGCACTGTGGTGCAGGCCTCTGTCATGACATGGACAATGGGTGTTCAAGCACCAGACATAAACTGTGTCCTAAACATGTCGCAGTACCAGAGCTCTTTGTGATCGTGGTATTTTTATCCACGATGTGCTTTCTTCCTGCTGCTTGCACGTGTTTCCATTGCTATTCATGTCAGTTCTAGTATTTCAGTAGTGCAGGTAGTTTCCATGCATGCAATGTTTGCATACAATGTTTTCCACTTTCAGAATTTCAAGGCCACTTTATGGCATTTTTTTAGATGAAGGATCTTTAAATTTTCAAGAAAATGTGCACCTTTATCTAATTTGGTGTTCATTTCTTATTTGCCTTATGGCTGAATTGTCCCTTGTGAGGTAGGAGTTTAAGTGGCTGATTATCAAACAATTTTTGCTTAAAACATCTAAGTAAGTGTTTTTAAACTCTGTTCTATAAAGTTGAAGATTGCAGGACAGTGACATGTTTGTGTATTTAATTCCCTGAGAAGTAAATCATTCCAAAATTTCCCCTCTTTGTTGATATGCTCTTTTTTTATTTCCATTTCAAAGCTGCAGGCTTTCTTTTAGTAGGGTGATGAGCAATGAATACTTGTGTTCTTGGGTTTTATTCTTCCTGAGATTCTGAGAACACAGCTGCTTAGGCCCTGTTCTAGATTTCTGATGCCTGATAGCTTTCTGGAAGTTCTTTCCTTGTCTTTGTGTTCTTCAATACCTCAGTGTTGCATGTTTATCACAAGCAAAGTGAAAGTGTATTCCCACTGTCTTTAAAAAGCTGTTTGACATTGTTGGTGCACTTTAATTTTTTGTTGTTTCTGATGTTTTTCTTCCTGGCTCCCCTGTCAGTGGCCCTACCGTGGTCGACCAAAGGAGAAAAGTTTCCTCTATGAGATTGTAGCTAATAAAAAAAATGGCATTGATGTTGACAAGTGGGATTATTTTGCAAGGTACAAATCTTACATTTCATTATGAATTCCTATTGACAAAATGCTACTGTATTTACAAAAATTTTCATATCGTTAAACACTCTTTGAAATATTTCTAGGGATTGCCATCATCTGGGAATCCCAAATAATTTTGACTATAAGCGATTGCTTATCTTCACTCGGGTCTGTGAAGTGGAAAACCAGAAGCACATCTGTACCCGTGACAAGGTGAGCAGCATGTGGAGCCCGGGGTTTAGAGCACCTGGGGGCACACAGGGGAGCTGAACCCCATGGCTGGGGATCCTGGGGGTCCTGCCCCATGCTCCCTTAACCCCAGAGGGAGAGAAGTAGTTGCTGCTCTGAAAGTTTTTCTCGGAAGCTGCTGTTTGGGGGAAGGACAGAGAAAACTACTGTTTGAAAGGATTTGTGGCAGATCCTGTAAGGGGAGACTTGACAGACCCATCAGATCTGCGTGATCCTGCTCCAGGTCTGCTGGGCAGGAAGTGAATGTGGCTGTGGTGAAGGGCTGCTAAAGGGATGAGGGGTCCCCTTCACTGCCAGGCTGCCTGGGGTCACTGTCAGCACTCTGCTCTCCTATGGTGGCCTGAGCCAGTTTTAATTTTCCAAATTGTGAATAGTAATCATTCTGCTTTATGCTGTGAATGGGAGGAGACAACTAATTTGATTAATTGATTGATTGTTTTAATCTTCCCAGTAAGACAGTGGCAAAAGTAAATGCTGATAGCGTTTTTTTGATTCAGGAAGTTGGAAATTTGTACGAGATGTTCCACACCCGGAATTGCTTGCACCGAAGGGCATATCAGCATAAGACTGGCAACATCATTGAAATAATGCAAGTATATTTTTGTTTCCTTCATTTTCAATTTATTTTTAAATTCTTGAAACAATCCATATCCATTTGGAATATTCAGAAAATCAGTAAGGTGTGACACAGAATAAAAGCCACTTCTGATTCTTGCGAAAAGACTTAGTGCTTAGAGTGTCATAGAGGCTGTGGTTAACAAAGCAAACAAAAACAGAGAGGAAGACAAAAACATCCTTCTATGTAAAATTAAATTAGATGAAAATTACTAATGGGCTGAAGAAGCACAGAACCAGGGTGTGCTTAAACCATTTAAACTGCTGACAGCTGAAGTCAAATCTTTATCTGCAGGTTAGAGACCACTTAGCTCAAACCGCCTGGTTACTAGAGCAAGGTTACTAACAGAGTGAAGTCGTAAGTGAGCTCATGTAGCTCAGCTGAGGCCTGGCTTTGTGCTTATGTAATGCAAGATTTGTTCAGGACCAACTCAGCTGGCTACCTGCTGTTTTACCTCTCTTGTTGATGTCTACAGAATTTTCCCTATAACGTTATTTTTACTTTTCTTGAGAATCAGAAATGCTTGTATCCCCAAATATTTTTTCCTTAGGGTTATGTCTGCTGGGTAACTGTCTGTTGAGTTTGGTAAAAAGGAATGTTAAGGATTACACAGTACAAGAGTGATTTGGATTGCTTTCATTTAATAAACTTCAGTTCCTGATTTAGGGATTCTCTAAAATGCAGACTAAAAATACTCAGGTTTGACAGTACCTATATATGATGAGTAGAACACATTTTTTACTTTAGAAAAACTCAGTTCTTGGCTTCCTATAATTATAGCAGCCTTTCCAAAAGAGTGGAAATGACAAGAACTTAATCTTTAGAACATCATATTTTCCCATCTGAAAATACTACGTTTGTGATGTTTTCCCTTTACAATGCTTTGTACCCTCTCAGCTAATTCAGGAAGCAAGGAGTCTGTAAAAGGGTGTGGCAATCTGTGAGGAAGCCTTGCTGCAGCTGAGGGACCATGTCACTCCTTTGCAGGGTTCTGCAGTTGTCTCAGCAGTGCTAAACACAGTCTGAAGCAGAACAAAGTGAATTTGCTCAAACATCTAAAGGTTACATTCTATTCTGAACCTGTCTTCAGTAAATCTCTGTTGGAGTGTGCAGTGACAGCATGGAGACAAGATGCAGCAGTGATCAGTGTCTGCTGTGTGCTGGGGATAGGTTCATCTGTTGTCTTCTGTTTATAACATACTAATTTGTTTCATTTTGTCTGTTGACCAGCGAGGTGTTTCAAAACTATATTTTCCTGAAGTCCTAATTTTGTCTCAAACTAGGATAACAGAAGCTTTTCAAAAAGCAGACAAATTTTTTGAAATAAGAGGCTCTGGAGGAAAAGTCTATCGGATGTCTACAGCAATGGAGGACATGGAAGCCTACACTAAACTAACTGGTATGAGGTCTCAGAATTATTTTTTTAAGTAAAAGAGCATGAGTACCTGTTAAAATGCTGTTTTTACTGCTTTTAAGCACAGAAGCCGGGGCAGGCCTGTGCTGTCTAATGCTTTTGCTCTCAAATCTTGCTGAGAGAGCAAGACCTTCTAGTTTAAAACACTTTTATGTTGAGAGAGAGAGAGAGAGAAAGAAGCACCAACTTTATGTTCCACATATGTTCAGATTCAGCAGTGTCAGAAGGTCCCACCTGTGCCCTGAGTTTGTTGCACTTGTCACAAGTGGGATGTAAGTCAACTCTAAGTGATACTACAGTGGCTCTGTCAGGTGAAGTACTGGATGTGTGTTGTGCTATGAAGCTATTCCCAAAGCCGGTTCCAAACAGCTCTTGTGGGATCTCAGGGTTGCTGCCCTGCTTGCCTGTCTCTCCTAGTCTGTGCTGTGGGGCCCCAGTGTTCCCCTGGTTGTATTCAGAGGTGCAGTGTGCTCCAAGGCTCTGGGACTGGCCCTGTGCATGCAGGGGAGAGGTGCTGCAGGTCCTGCTGAGGACTGCTCCTGATTACTGGCAGCTCTTGCAGCACCTGTCAGCTACAGCTCACCAGGATTTCCAGGCCAAACTCTTGAGTTTCCATCACCAAGCCTTAGCTGGCCAACAGAGAGACTAAAGAACTTCTATCTTTGGTCCATGGATGAAGTGACAGAGCCTGAGGGCACTGTTGCAGAGAATCCTGTGTGTCTTAGCCTTTATCATGCTAAAGGCCTTCTTCTGGCAGTGCTTCTTATGCCACAGCCATCTGCAGTCTAATCACACACCTGCTGCTGAGGTGAGGAGCTGCGTGTCCCCTCTGTCATTGTGTACCACTGCTCAGGGAAGGACAAGGGGGGCTGGCTTTGAGGGGCAGTAGTTGTTGGAGAAAGTAAATTGTATTGCTGAGCAATGGAAGGCTGGGCAGAAAGGAAAGAACTGAGGTGAAGTTGTTCCTGGGCTGGGCCTGTTCCTGGGGGCTGGCTGGCCTGGCAGGTCCTGGTAGAGCTACCTACTTCCCTGTGGTACCTGGTGAGGAGCGCAGCTCAGGGCAAGGACAGCAGGGCTGTGAGCAGCCTCTCACAGTCTGCCACAGCAAGGAGCTGCTTGCTGGGACCTTCTGTTCAGCAAGGAGGGCTGAACAACAGGGAGAGTGATGTGAGGTATGTACCAGCATCAGATGTACAGTGGAGCATGAAGGACGAGTATGTTCTCTTAAACCTCCTTCCTGCCTCTAGTGCTGTGGAGGGTAGGATTTTTCCTTTTTTTTTCTTTTTGCTCAGGGAATTTTCTCCCATTTGTTGCCTAAGAGATGGGAATATAGTTGAGAGAGACAAAAGATGTAGTCAAGGAGGAGGGGGAAGGGTGCAGTTTGCTACCATCTATGAGATGGGGGGCTTTCTCTTGGGAAGTGAAGAGATACCAGGAGATTTTGGCTGGGGAGTGAGGGGCTGGGTTCAGCTCCTCGCTCACTCTCGCCCTCGGGATCAGAAGTGAGATGGGCAGGCTGCTGCTGTGGGAGAATTTGCTGCCACTGCGGAGTTCTGTCCTGCACTGCTTTCTGCTTACCGTGGGCGAGCTTCTGCTCTCAAGAGCAGCTGTTGAACTGGGACCTTTCAACACAACCTCACTGGGCAGGAACGCCAGCCCCTTCCGCCTTCCCAGAGGGGGCGTCTCTGGCTGCTTGCAGCGGCTGCTTGTGGGAGCCCGCCTGCCTCTGCCCAGCCCGGCTGCTCCCTGCCGCTGCTCCAGGTTTTTTGGTGCAGTTTATCTGACACCCCGCGCCTGCCGGGAGCCCCCGCTGCTTGTGCCAGGGCTTGGGGCTTAGTGCTACACTTTGATTCGATGCCTCCGGGGGTCTTCTCCCCTCTGCCGTTCCAGCTTGCTGCTTCTGAGGTTCCTGCTACAGCTCCTTTCGTTATCCAGAGGTGCACCGGGAGCAGCTGCTTCCCGTGAGTTTCCAAAGGAAGCCCCTTCTNTTTCTTCCAAAGAACCTGTCTTCTTTGGCAGACACACCTGTCCTTTAAACCAGGACAAGTGCTTGCAATCTGGACACTTCTGAGGCTTGTTTCAGCAGTCCCTGGTGAGTGATGCTTCTGTGAAATTGTCCAGTTATGGACCTCTACAAATTAGGAACCTCTGGGAGGTTCTGCAGCAGAAGGTTTCATGCTTTCATGATGGGTGAAGAACCACGGTTGTTTTTTAATGTGTTGCCCCCTGATTTGCTAGCAAATCCTAGTTCTATTAAAGGCTGAGACAGCAAAGCATTCCTTGTCACTGCTGCTTTTGCACAGGGAAGATGTTCATGGGCTTCTTACTTCCCTTGCATTATCTATTCTCTGTCTGAAGAGTCTCTGAAGAGACCTGGTCTGTGATTCCTCATGGAGAAGTTCCTGGCTTTGGTTGACCTTGTCCATGAAACCAGTTGAAGGTGTTTTGGTACATGGCTCAGAAGTTGTTCTGGAGCGTGTTGGGAGCTCCTCAGATCTCTTGCAGCTCTGGGTGGGCTCTTTCAGTGCTGGGTTTGCAGCATGTATCGAAGCTGTCCAGGTGTTCCTGGCCAGGGAATGCGGTCCTGGGGTGTAGATCAGGCCAGCAGCATCCTGGCAACAGCAGTCTCTAGCACAGCTGAAAATAACCTTTCTGCTCTGAAGCCACATCAAAAGAAACCTCTGTCTTGCTCTGACTGATGGTGGGAATCTCACTGCATGTGTCACTGTCACATGGAGACGGGAGGGAGGTTTTTGATGCTGGCACCTGAAGTCTGAGAAAACCTGAAGGCTTAATGGCTGTTCCTTTTTTTTTTTTACAAGACAGAGTACCCATGGCTTGAGCTAGTTAGTGGTGTAGTTCAAGATAGCCTGCTCAACAAGACTGGCTAAATAAGAGGAGAAAGTAACTTCTAGTGAAATAACGAAGTATGTTGCCAGGGTGAGAATTGAGATAGTTTTTCTGCCAACAACCATTATGAATCTAGTGATGATTAAGATAATATTGTGACTTCTCATTGTCAGGCTTAGTTCCGTCATTTCCTGAAAGTGTCTTTCCTGAACCAGCAGTTTTTCTGGTTGTTTTAACCTTTGGCCCTGTTTGTGCATTTTACTGTGACACTGGATTGTGACATACATAACAAAAATCAATGCAACTTTGGCAGACTGTATCTACCTGGAAATTCTACACTCAAGTTGTCCGGAACTGAAGGAGGCACGAGAAATTTTGCGTAAAATAGAACAACGTGAACTATACAAGTTTTTAGGAGAGACTCGACCTGAATCAAAGAAGGAAATTGTAAAGGTAATGTCCTTTAGTGGGAGGTTCTGAATTCTGTCCCCATAAAAATGTTCTTGATGTTGCTGACCACCCATTTATCTCTACCTCCATGTGGGCTTTGTTTCGTTTGATGGGGTTTCTTTTTGTTATTTGCTATTGGAAAAATAGAGTCAAGAATTTTCCTCCCATCTTTAAGTAGCTGAGCCATGAAACATATAAGAAACTGGGGAAGGTTTTGTCCACAGTCAGAAGAATAGCAACAGGTAGAAATTCAGAAGCTGATTATTGCAGAAATATTTTCAGGAAAAACTTTTCTGAAAAATACAAGATTTTATGAAAGACTCTTACAGTCCAGTGATTGAGAAGGTTGTTACATCATTTGATGTTCATGAAAATTTCAAAATAATAAGGAATACATTTAGTTTGAATCGTAATTTTTGTGCTTTGCTTTGAGAATAAATATCAAACTGAATAATAGCTGCTGAATTTCTTGGTGTTTATCTATACTAAGCATGAGCATGCATATACTTTTTCCAGTCTTTTTCATTAGTGCTTTTCAAAGCAGATACCAGTTTAATTCCTGTTGTCTTATTTCAAAATAATGATATATGAGAGCTCACTTCAGCTGGCTCAGCTCTTTTAGTGTGCTATGCTCTGTTTTCAAATCATCAGTCACTTATCCCCAAATTTCAGCCATAATGGTGAAAATTTTCTATTTCTGATTTCCAGAAGTGGATGTCTGTATCTAGAAAGCCTTAAAATAATAGAGCTCTTTTAAAGAATAAGGTTAGAAAAGGACTACTGGATGTAGCTGTTCATCTTTTTGTTTGAAGAGAAGGTTTGCTTGTGTACTTTGTCTAAGAAAAAGTAGTGTTAAGAGATTCTGTATTACAAAAGTAGGAGGAAATAGATGAAAGCAAGCATGAAATGGTTGTACATGGATTGTCAAACTTCTGCCCTTCTGAGGAGAAGGTTGGGATATGTGACCCAACAAATAAGGAGACAGGTGTGAGAGCAGATGTTATGAGTTCCACCTTTAAACAGTTCCTTTTCAAAGCTTGATTAATGAAAGGAAAAACTAATTTCGAAAGTCCAGCCAGAGGTGTTGAATCTTGGGGTATCCAGGGTGTTTTTTTGAAGGGAGACTGGATCACTGTTGATACCATAGTTATATCCAGCCAGTGCTGTGCAGGTCAGGGTGCACAGCTGAGCAGTTGAGGGAGGATGTTTCCTCCTGTGGTGCCTGTGGCAGGAATGTCAGAGGCTCAGCCTCCTCCCAACACTGACTCCCAACAAGTCAGAGCTGCGTCTGCTCTGCTTCACACACCAAAGGTTATGTTTAGAATCCCAGAATGGTTTTGGTTGGAAAGGACCTTTAAAGGCCATCCAGTCCAACCTCCTGCCATGGACAGGGACAACTTCTACTAGACTAGGTTGCTCCAGCCCCATTCAATTCTGTGATCCTCAAACTGGCCAGAGCCAGGGGAAAATCCCAAACAGCTTCAGAGTTCTCAAATTCAGGCTGAGTTTCCGGTTAATGCAAACCAGAGAGGTGCTTTCAAAATGATGCAAGCAAAGATAGGAAGTAAGTTAACACATATACATTTTGTTACAGAGTAGAGATAGTTACAAACAGGCTGCCTGGAGCCAGTTCCCTCCTGGTAAGGTTTTCCTCCAAGCTTGCTCTCAGTCTAAATAAACCTTTCCTTGGTTTCTTGAGTCACTACAAACCACACACATGCCTCAGCTTGGCAATGTGTGTGATTTTCTGCTCTTCAGACTCCCCATCTCTGTATGAACAAAGCAGCAGCAAAAAAAACTCAAAACAACCCAACTGCTCCTAGCTGAATTCCTTCCCTCCTGAACAGTCTCCTGACTGCTCTGGGCTACATTCCCATGAGTCTCAGTTGCTCCCGGGAAATCTTGCCACTTCAAATCTTGCATCTTCCCCAGAGCACAGCAGTCCTGAATAAAGGTCATAGCCTTTGAATGAGGACTCACACATTTCAGTGGACAGCTGTTCTCCATCTAACCATGCCCCCCTGCTTTGAGTTAGACTAAGCGACAGCAGGGAATATTCCCTTGGGGCGAAAACCAAACAAAACCCCTTTGTGGGTTCAGCTTTTGTGGAATACTTTAGTGGAGTACTTTTTGTATTGGGTTGGGGTTTTTTTTGTGTGTGTGTGTTTGTTTGTCTCTTGTGTTTTTTGTATGTTTTACTGCATATATATAAAAGCTTTATTAGAGGGTATGATCCTGCAGCCCTTCATTAAAAAAATTCAGTGAAAATGTCTAGTATTCAGCTTTGGGGAACTTAATTGCAACACATTTGTATTGCTAAAACAGTTGGTTGAAGGTACTTATTTTCTGCTTTCATGCTTCAACATTCTGGATGGCACACTCCTGCTCTCACCCTGTTCCATCATCAGGTGTAAAACTCCTCCTCCACAGACTGGCAGATTTTGGGCCTTCTCAATTGCATAAACTTGGTTTGTTTCTAAAAACTGGGTTTTGTACTAATGGCTACGATGTGCAGTAATTGAAACTACCAGATTGCTGCAGGAGTCTTGTTAAGCTGTGAAGAATTGAAAGCTGTAGTTTAAAAACATGCTGTCCCACGTGTTGTGTTGCCTTGACCTAGACCTGAGAGTGCATGAAGGTAATCTGAGTTACTGAGTTAATCTTTTGTTTTGATTTCTTTCAGAGTAACAGCCTGGCAGAAAGCATTGCTAATTCCAAGCCAGAGAAGGACCCTCCAGATGTGGAGCTAAAGGCTGAGAATTTCATAGTTGATGTAAACACCTCTCAGAGCGGGTTCAAGTAAAAACTTCTCAATCGCAGAGGGCCTTGTGTACCCTGGAGAAAGAGCAAACCCACAGGGTGTCTGTAGCTGCAGGCCTGGTTCATTTTGAGGGTCTGAGGGCAACAAGCTTCCCGTGGGAGGTTTGCTGTGGTGCATGGGTCTGGAGCAGGCAGTGGGCAGCCTCACTGGGCTGTCATCTGTACGCTGCTCCTGGTGACAAATGGGCTCTCCTGTCACTGTCCTCACTCCAACAAGGAGCAGTGGGGAAAACCATGGGGTTTGATACATGGGTGCCAATGGCAGCAGCCTGGGGACCACTGGATGGGTCAGGAAGGCAGGAAACCTGTGGGGCCAGTAGGAGGCACTTTGACCTCCAGGCTCCTGGTGTTCACACCTGATGCCTAGCAGGCACTTCTGGCGTTTGTGTGCTGCACAAAGCAGCTGCTGCCACGGCTCGGTCTGCAGCCAGCAGTGGTGGGAGGGAGGGAGCCTGAGACAGAGGAGGGAGCTGGGGCAGTCTGCAGTATCACACAGCTTAATCCTTGTTCTCAGTTCATTCTGGGAAGAGCGAGTGGCTTTCCATAGACTGCCTCACAAGCCACTCCTAAAGCACCCTTGCACTGAAGGTTCACTTCACTGGGCAAGACTGTAGCAGTTCACTGAGCTTTAAAGAATTTGCCTGGGCTTTTCCCATCCCACAAACTGAAATTGTAGGGAAGTGGGTCTCTGCTGACCACAGAAATGTTGGTGTACCAGGCTGATGTGAATAATGTTGTCTAAACTTCATGTTTATAATTTTAAGCTCTGCTGCAGCCTCTGTGGAGTGTGTGTTTTGGGGAGGCCCAGGCTGGCAAGAGACCAGTCCACTTCTAGTGCTGGAAACTGGAATGTCTCAGAGCACAACTGAGAGCTGGTCACTGTAAATGTGAATATCCACCTGGCAGCATCAGAGCAAGAGGGAATGTGAGAAAAGATGCAAAATACAAATGCCAGATTGTTTTTTAAAGTAATAATTTGTTAATTACTGTTTCATTTGACTGCTGTAATTTTCAGGAGTGGAGTGTGTGTATTTCTTGTGATAAAACTAAAGACAAAGATTAACAAATGCCATTTTCTTTGTTTTATGTGCAAGGTTATCAGCATGGATTATGGAATGAAGGAACAGAATCCAATTGATAAGGTTCACTTCTATTGCAAGGCTGATCCTTCCAAGGCAGTCAAAATCAGTAAAGAACAGGTAGGTTTTTACTTTCCTTCTGAAAAGCATTTTCACCACCTGTGATGGAAGTGATCACAGTCCTGTGTGGTTGTTCGTGCATGATTTGTGGAGAGGTGGTGGGATCCATGACCTTGCAGGTCTTCAGTGTGTGTTGTACTATGACAATCTGGAACCCTGACAGCCTTTGCATATGAACAGTATTTGATTGAAATACACAGGGAGTTTGAATATCACAATTGCTTTGGATAAAACTCATGGATGTAGTGGGGCTTACTGCTTTCCTTTCATATTCCAAGAAATACTAAAGTTACTTTCTGTTTTATTTCAAAGGTTTCTAAGCTTTTACCCATAATATTTATGGAGCAGGTTGTCCGGGTTTATTACAAAAGTCAGAATCCACATATTATTTCAGCTGCAAAACAGTACTTTGTTCAGTGGTGTATGCAGAACGATTTCACCAAACCACAGGTAACCAATTCACTTATGTTTCTTGTTTAGAGCTCATCATCTTCATCCATAAGCTTGCTTTTTCATTAAAAGGTTTGACATTCCAGCCTTGCCTTTGTGGCTGAGGCACTCTCTCACCTAACCCCTGGTTTTATCATGGCTCCCATCTGGGGGTGCTTTGTTTTTACTGATGTAATGCTGGAGACACCTGAAAGTACCATAGAATCACAGAATCATGGAATGCTTTGGGTTGGAAGGGGACCTGGAAGATCACCTTATTCCAAACCCCTGCCATGGGCAGAGACACCTTCCACTAGAACTTGGGGAAAGAGCTGCATCCTCAAACACAAGAGGCCGCCCAGGAGAAAAGTATTCGTAGGCAGGGATGCAGGAGTGGAAGACTGTGTAAGGCCCATTCTTCTGGCATCTGTCTTTTAGAGCAGTTAATTTTAGAAGGGCTTTTTACAACTGGATCAAGCTACAGCCCTGTCTGGTTGTAGAGTGTGGTTGTGTCCTGTAAGCACATTGTTCAGGTTCAGGCACATCCACCCTGCAGGCCCTGGTGTGCTGCAGAGCACAGCAATGTGCATCTCACCCAGCTGATTTCTGAGCTTAGGCAGCTGATGGTCTGTGTTGACAATGCCTGAGCCTAGATTAACATCTGTATCTGACTGGAATGAGCCCCACTGCCTCAGCTGCTGTACCAACCTTACTTGTTTCAAATAGTGCAAGGCACATCCCAACACCAAGGGTAAGTGGATTGCAGCAGTGTTAATGCGGTGCTATGGTGAAATCAGAGGAAACACTCTAATGATTCTGTTTGTAGACCAGTGGCCAGGATACAGCCATCTGACCTTCTGGATTTTCTGGTAATAATTTAGGAAGAACTGAACTGCCAATCATGATGCCTTCTCAGGCAGGGCACTTTTGTCTCCCCACCACTCCCTGCAGTAGTTTCCACCCCTGGGATGCACAGTCACCAATGTTTATTGATTTACGAAGATTCTGGGACCTTGGATTGATTTTTTCCTGTTAAACCTGAGAGTGAGCTGTTTTTCCTCTGCTTAAGAATGGAAAGCAAAAGTAAATTAATGTTTCCTGAATTTTAATACTAGGATGGCGATGTTGTTGCTCCTCATCTAACTCCGATGAAGAAAACCTGGAATAACATGACAGATGATGAACACAGGAGAGCCTCAGAACCCAGCTGCAAACAAAGGCTTTCTTTTGATGAGTAACAGGTTTCTTTTTGTCACTGTTCAGTCTGCTTCCTCAGAAGATGAGTGAATTTGGGCATCAACTCTTCTAAAAGGTGGTTGGACAGACTGGAAGAATTCACAGAACAATGTAGAATGTATTTTACAATACAGAATGTTTTAATGTAGATACTTAAAAGTGCATATTCCAGATGGACTTCTAAAAAACAAATTATTACAACAGAATAAACAGAGTTCTCATTTATTTTTGAATGTATTGGCACTGTGTAGCAAGAGTAACTTTAAAATTTGCTGTTCATTTTTATTACAAGATTATACTACTCTGTCTAGTCCTGATCGCTTCCTTAGCGGTGCTATTGCATCACTTAGCAGAAAAAATCCCAGCCCAGATTTGATGGGGTTTTGGGGGGTTGGGGTTTTCTTAGTGTCTAAGGAAGAGAGGGATGAGTATGCTTCTGAAAATACAGTGGGGTAAAAAGAAATTACCAAGGTTGGTATCTTCAAAATCAGCAAAATTATTTCATGGGAGGAGGAGCGAGGGGGGGGAAGAAAAAAAAAAAAAAGAAAAAAATATTTGGGGAATCTTTTGATAATCAAAGATTATTTTTCTGGTATTCAAAAATCTGGTGCAGGCCTCTTGCTACAAGTGACCACAATTTTTATTGAAGTAACAATGCATTGCAGTGCCATGCAGCCTTTTATTGTTTTATTATGTACTTTTGATACATGGAATGTTATATTTACTGTCTGTCCTGCAAAGACTGCTCAAAAGGCCAATGGTGTGAGTGGTTGCAGGAAGGCCGAGCTGCCCAGGTGTCTGCCAGGGCTCAGGTGTGTAGAGAGGGCAGTGGCAGCAGGGTTCTGCCCTGCTCTGCCCATCCTGCACCAAGTGCACCTTGGCTTTGCTTTACACTGTACTGGGCAGACAGGCTCATCAGGAATCCCTCCATTCTTGTATCCCTGCCCTGTTCTCCTGGATCTCATGGCCATCCCTGTGTCATTTTTCTGTCTCATGGATCTGTGAGGGTTCTTGCAGTTTTCCTGTACTGGCAGTAGTGGTGTGAGTGTTCTAAGTGTCTGTGCTGTTGAACAAGTGACATAGGAAGATCATTGTCCTCTCATCTTTTACTCAGGTCTAAGAGGAAGGCTGCTTTCATTAAATAAAACCTCAAAGATTAAAAAAGTCTGACCACAAAACTAAAAACACAAAGTAAAATGTTCAGTAATGCTCAGGAATTGGAGCAGTCTGTGGCCTTTATGTCTGGAATGGGGAGGGAGGTGTTGAGCATCTGACTCAGCCAGTCAGGCGTGGGTGACCAGAGTAGGTCCTGAAAAATAACCCAGTGGGAAGGTGCTGTGAGAGAACTCCAGAACTCCTGCCATGTCTCCTTTGCCCTTTTTGTCCTGGGAACTGATGCTAACAGCATCAGAGGGAGGGAAAATGAGTATCCATGTATTTCTGCTGCTTATGTATCTGTTCTCATGTGTCTGAAGGTGTAAACTCTGGTGTTCTTGCCTAACAGTATTTCAGACCTGCAGGTGAGCCAGGTAACTGGTTAGAAGGGCTTGTGACCTCTTTAAAAGATTTTTTAAAACTTACTATTCCTCAAGAAACAATATCTTAGAGTGAAGGCATTTATCTCCCTTGTCTGCATAAGATTAATTTTGATATAATTTTGTTCTTGTTGATTTGGTTTGTTTTTAATTTGTTACTGACTGTGCACTTTATGCTTGGCAAAGATCTTTTGCTTATGTTAAACCAAAAGTTTATACTTCACGTTAAGTTCTGAGAGCATTTCTTTTCTAACATGTTCATCTGAGCCTCTCTGAAGAATAAATTTATAAATGATGATTTTACTATTCTTTTAAAGAATTGCAGTGTGTGGACTTTATTGAAAATGGTCTTACTGCGCCATTCCAAACAGCCAAGATATTCCTACCTGCTGTCTGTGGAAGAGCTTCCCTCTGGAAGAGGTTCTTGGTTCACATCTCCTCACAGGCAGTGATGCTGGGGCTCAGGGAGGATCCCACTGCTCCTTGTGCTCAGTGCCGCCACCTGGCCCTGCCACACCCTGGACAGTGGCCAACTCTAGGGAAGCTTTAGATGCTGCTTTAGGTGTTAGGGAGGGGAAGGGAAGGTGAAGTCATGCCTAACCTGGTCGCCTGTGCTGAGATGACTCTGCCAGAGGCTGAGGGGATAGTGGTTGTGTCAGCCTGTTGGGGGTTAAGTTTGTTCTTTTTTACTTAGAGAATTTTTCCCCATATAGTTGCTAGGAGACTAAGTATTGGGTGCTTATGGGTGCTTGAGGAGAATAAAGAGATGGCCCAACTCGAGTTCTGGGGCAGGTAAAAGGACCGGGGTGGGGACAGCTTCCGCCTTCTTGCTCTCGGCATCGGAGAGAGGACGGTGAGGCTGCTGCTTCGTGCGGGAGGAGTTCGCTGCCGCCCCCGGGTCTGGTCCTGAGAAAATCTACCATCATCTGCTCGTGTGCCCCGGAACTCTGAGCTGCCTCCTCCTGCCCTGCTGGAGCCGGGCCGGCCTTGCCGCACCGCCGCCGTTCTCCCCGGCACTGCCCTGCCCTGCCGGGACATCCCTGCCCTTCCAGCTGCCACAGACAGAGCTTCTGGTCTCACCCACCAGCCCGGAATTTCTCCACCGTTCCAGCTTGGTGCTCTCGAGAGATCGGACTGCTTCGGGTTTTGTGAAACAAACTCCCTCGAGGTTTTTTTTTTTTTTCCTGTTCTGTTCCATTATCAGTGCTGTAGTTGTTGTGATTTGTTAGCATTGTTATAAATACTAGTAAAGAACTGTTGTCTCTACCCCATAACTCTGCCTGAAAGCCCCTTTAATTTCCTAAATTACAATAATTTGGAGGGAGGGGGTTTGAATTCTACATTTCCTAAGGAGGTCTTGCCCCTCCTTAGCAGATAACCTGTCTTTCAAACCAAGACAGATTTTGGCGCCCAAGTGTGGGGCACGAGGGCATTGAGAGGAAAGGGACAACAGTTCTGGAGTGACTGAATTTCTTGTGCAGTGGATATAGAAACCCCATTAGGTAATACCATGTGGTCCAGCTTGCCCTGGTTTGGATGGCACGTGGTTGTGGCTGTATTCCTTCCATTTGCAGGCCCTTATCTAAATATGGGCCCTATAACTAAGGCTATTGTGGCTGTTATCCAGTTTGCTCTATGGGTTGATAAGGTGAAGAATTCGTGGATTTTTAACTTCCTCTGGAAGGCGGGCACATGGATACATGGCTATCACACACTAAGTGTATGTTTTTGGGGTTACTTTAAGAATGGTACTTTCTGTGAGGAAATGACAGCGGGGGAAGTTTTCTCCCAGCCCTTCAATCAGTTTTTTGTGCCTATCCCATCAGTGTTTGAAGGGGTTAAGTTTCCTCCAGATACAAAAGAAGTGTTGCTGATAGGCCTAGTCTATTTCGTTTTCAGGGATAAGGTGAAGTTGACCTGGATCACTGCACAGACACCCACCCCAGAGACTAGGGATGCTGCCGTGGAGCCTGACACTGCCCCACAGAGTAGGGATGCTGCCCCAGAGCCTGACCCTGCCCCACAGCCCACCTCAGAAATTAACCACCCGGATTGGGTGGGGGTTCTGATGAGGGAGATACGTGAGATAGGCCAGGTGCTGAAGGAATATGCTTCCCCAGCTGGTGGGAAACCCTCCCTTTGCCCTGACAAAGGAGAGTCTGATGGTGCCACAGTGGAACCCACAGATGTTACAACTGTCCAGGTTCCAGCTGAACCACAGTATGGGGGCAGTCACAGCCAGCAGCAGTTGCCCCTGTGGAAACAAAGAAGTATAAGATGAAATCAGAGCACCCAGGCAATAAGGATAAGAAAGGAGGGCCCTCACAACCTGCAGGTGAGCCAGAGGTTGAGATCATTACCGAGTCCCTGACGTATGAAAGTCTCCGCAACCTGCAAAAAGATATTGCACGGCGGGGACGTGAGGCTTACCCAGCCTGGTTGCTTCGGGTCTGGGACCTTATAGGTACAGGTGTGCAACTGGATGGTGGCGAGGCAAGGAATTTGGGACCCTTAACCCAGGACTCGGGTATAAACCNTCGGGACTCAGGTATAAATCAGGTAT
>VYXD01007589.1:245-42289 GCA_013397195.1 Hylia prasina
TGTTAAACCTCATTTGACCTTCCTATTCTTGTTAATATATCTATAGAAGCTCTCTTGTGTCCTTAGCGAGGTTTAGTTCCAGCTTCACCTTGGCCTTCCTCACGCCCAAATTGCCTGAATAACATCAGTTTGCACTGTATACTGCCACAAAGCAATAGCTTTCAATCCTTTGGCCAAGTAACAAGGTTGGGGGGAAAAAGATAGTTATGGCAAAAGGACAGAGGGTCCTTCAGAGTGAAAATTCCAAAGAACAACAAGCTGCTACTAGGAACTGCTCCAAAAGTTTCACATAAAGCATCAAGTATGTATGCAAAATGGGGCAAATTCTGGCTTACACTTAGATATGGTGGATAAAGGATGAAAAAGAAAGAAAAAAATCACCAGATCACAAGATAGCTATGATTTGAAGGTACCTCTGGAGAACATTTAGTCCAGTTCTGTCTTCTTAAAGTGGTGTCAGTCAGAACACAGTGTCCAGGACTATGCTGTCAGATTTTTAAAATCAGCCTCTCCAGAGTGTGGAAATACTGCTCTTCTGCTCAACCACCCCCAGAGTAAAGAAGTCCTATCTTATATTTTAAGGGACTTTTATCTATCTCAGTCGACATCAACTGCTTTTTGCCTTTCATTTGATACCACTAAGAGTCCATCTTGTTTTTTGTCATTCCTTTCCACTAGGTATTTATCCACATAAGAAACTTCCACCTTTCTCTGGTGACAGCAAAATTAGTAGACCTGCAGCTCTGAGAAGTCAGCCACTACCTAAACCAGAGCTGGCTCTGGTGAACACATGGATCTGCTGTGGCAGTTAAAGGGGAATTTATGTCCCCATTATCTCCCATCTCCACCAGCCAGGCTGCTCTTGGACAGTCAGTCTTCCCTCCAGCATCTCTGCAGCAGACAAAGAAGCCTGGGACTGCATAGCATCTAGAAAGCATGCTCTCCTCCATAAAATTCCTCTCCTGTTCAGTGAGAGCCAAGGTGGGGATAAATATCAGCATCTTGAGAATCTACTGTGCTGTTTAGACACAGCAAAGTGTTTGTAAGTTTGTTTGTAAGTTCTCCACACAGCAAAGTTGTATTCTGTTTGTCTCACAACCACAAAAACAAAAGTGTAAGGATCAAACAACTCTACTCAAAGCTACTTACATGATTCACCACTTTGATCTCTCACTGATACAGTTAAGCATCCCTCAATATTTTTCTTCCTACCTTCTCTAGTTGACATCATTTTACCATACCCTAAAAATGACTCATTTTTATCATCTCTCACATATGCTACAGCAAAGTGATACCCATAAGAACACACCATGCAAAATAATTAAAAAAAACCACACACACACAAAATGAGTATTTTTTCATACTGATCTGATATTAAAAATTTTTTTAAAAATGCAAATTTGATCTGCACTTATTTTTCAATGGTCAGAATTTTCAAAGTTTTCCTGAGAGAATCTTACACTGAAGTGGCCTATCGTATGAATCAGTGGAGGTTAGCATGCAGATATTTCTGGTTATATTCTCCAGTTTGGCAGCCTAGTAAGTATTATCAAGCATGAAGAAAAGAATTGAGAAATTATGTTGAGTTCCCTAAGCAGAGACAAACAGGAAGATTTTACATTGTAGAAAATGTGATTTTGCTTCACGGCAGCGAGAAACCAAAGGTAAGCTAAGAAGAGTCTGAACATCTTACCAGTTTCAACTATGAAAACATTAAATTAGATAGATTTCCCTCAAGTTTGTACTAATACATTCTGCTGAAAAATGATCCACACTCATCTCCAAGACAAAAGACAGAAAATTCTTTGGAGAAAAAGTCTTTAATGGGGCCTTTTATATTTTCTTTGTACCATTCTGCCCTGGGAATAATGACAAGCCATCTAACTCCAGGAGGTTACAAAGTAACTTACATATTGCTAGAACTGATGATGGAATATGTTCAATGCAGATTTGTAAATTCTAAGACTAAAGAAGATAGTTGTGATTAATAAATCCTTTATTTGTTCCTATGTTTAATTACTTCCACCATTAAAAATTCATTTCCAGTTTTCTGAGATCTCTGAATTCTACTTCCAGTTGCTAGATTATGTCCTAGATGAAAAAGTAAGATGAAAGAGTTCTTTTCTATAAGATATCTCCTTCCTTTCCCTTCAAGTAATTAATGGACAGTAATCAAATCACTACTTAATCTTCTCCTTAACAAGACAAGTTAATTGTTTAAGAATTTAACTGTAAGGCAGAGTTTTCAAACATAAGTCATAATGTAGTTCATCTCTGAACCTTTTTCAATTTTAACATCCATTTTGAATACTGAACTATTAATAGCTGGATACGACATTCCAGGGAAGATCTCACCAGCATCATACACAGAAGTAGCACCTCTTCCCCCTGCTACTCTCCAGTAAGTGAATGAATAGAGCATTCCATGTCAGACTGCCTTAGACACATTTCTGCAACCACTTTTACAGGTTTAGCTGAAAGTTTTCCTTCTCAGAGTGTACACCAAGATAGGAAAATATCTCAAGTTTCAGTTTCATGACTGATACAAACCAATCTAACCATGGGCGGCTGCTAAAAATGCTGATCTCTCTTTCCCTCTCCCATTTTTGATTGCCTCCTCTGTGCTCTCACCCCAGTAACCCTGTGGATGTTGACCTGGCTGAAAAAAACAATAATTTTAAGGGACACTGCCATCTTTGGGTACTGATAGTGACATTACATTTATGTAACACTCAATCTAAATAACTAGCACATCCTAAAATAAATCTAAGGAGGACTAGATCTTTAAAGCTGCCTGGTGACCCAGTTGTCTGATTGAATGCTAACCAGCAAAGTGAGCTCATTTGGAAAGCTTCCTGCTCTTTGCTTGGGATGGCTGGGAAAAGTTAGGGGCCCTCCAGAACAGAATCACAGTGTGATGGCACAAGTCTGTAGAAGTGGCAATCAGGATTGAATAATCTATTTGAAAAAAATGCCTCTAGAGTCACTTCCATTACATGGGAATTGCTGGAATAGAGCTTGCTGTCTCTAGGACTGTTCTACAGGATGAGAGGTGAATGCTAATCTGGGTATTTGCTGTTTTCTGTGAGCCCCTTGGTTTAGTTTTTTCATCATTAAGAAGTATAACAGCATTGCGTGACCTCATCTGGAAAGACACAGACTCTCAAGGCAGAAAGGAACCTCAGACATGACAGCAATGAAGACCATGTAAGCAACTGAAACAGGCAGGCAGAGATCCTGCCCACTCTGCAATCCCAGGCCACCATGAAGGAGCTGTCATATCCATTAGCTCTGAAGTCAGTCTAAACAACAAATAGATAACGGCAGCTCCTGGATGAAAGAGAAAGGCAACTGGAAATTAGCTCTGCTGGGAGAAGTGTAATACAGGTTACCCAACATGTAAGTATTTCTACCTTAATGCTTCCTGCAAAGTATGTTTGATCTGGAGGAGGACTGGAAGTTCTCATTGGTTTCCTTGTATCTTGTAACAGCTAGATGCCATATATAGAGCAGAAAGGGCCTCGAATTAACAGTAGAAAGCTGACCCCTTGTGTTGGGAACAGGAATACTGATAGAAGACAGCAAGGAAGCTAGGCTGCTGTGCTCCTGAGCACTGCCTCAGAGTCTGTGTAGTTCTCAAATAAATTTCATTCACTAGCATTCCTTCAGACGAATTAATAAAACCAGCTGATGAATGAAAGCAACAGGCTACAGTGCTCGGCAGGAGTGCTGCTGTTGTCATTTCTATGCTTTCATATCAGTTCCTCCTCCACAAAGCTTCTAATCAACCAATGCTGTACAGCAGAAAATTAATGGTTTCCTTTAGGGAGCTGCCTCACGATGCCAGAGAGTACAATGGGATTGTTTGCAAATATTTCATTAGAAAAAGCCAGTAAAAATGGTATGAACATATGCAAGAATTAAAGCTGCGTCACTATCCAACGGGATATTTATAGTACAGAGGAGATGCCAGCAACCATTAACACAAGTGGTACTACACCAAACACGTCATGAGTGACTCTGCCAATACAATATCAGGATTCAGATAGATTCAGCCTGTAGACTGCTGATTGACACCAGCTAGCACAGTTTTCAGAGGATACACTGGGTACTTTCTTCTACTCCTCTCTGCACAGTGCACAAAAACATCTTCAGAGTCTTTATGTAAACCCTCAGCTGTAATTTTTCCAGTCAAAACAGGGATAGTTCTCAGGGTCAGAAAGAACCCTCCTCCCCTGGTACTCAGTGTCCTTTGAAAATTTCTCAAGAGGTAGCAAAATACTTGATGGTTCATTAGCCCACACATGCTACTCTCTAGATGTTTTAATGCAACAGAACCCTATTTCGAAGAGGCATTCTCTTTCAGGACTCTCTCTCTTAAGAGAGGGACATCAGTAGGGCTGTGATGAGCTTCAAGCTGCTATGTATGCACAACCACACAAGGAATTAAAATAACCCTGCAGCACAGACATGGGGAAGAAGGCTCTTCTCCAGGAAGGATGCATCCTAACTTGCTTACATGGCTGAAGTGGGAAATCACTCATCTAATTCCCAGTCCAAGGTCTGTCCCTGTACTACTGAATTTCAGCTGTGGAGCTATAACAAGCTCTCTGGAAAGGTGTCCCAGGTGCACTTGTGCAGGTTTTTGCTCCAGCAAAAACTGAGTCCGAGAATGCTGAGACAAGCTGCTTAAGAGGAGATGAGGCCCTATCCTCTTGAGCTTTAAGACACTGATTTAGAAGTGTCACATATTTGTCAGAAGCCAACAGGCAGAATTAAGCCTCTCCAGATATAATTAGAGGCCCACTACAGCCTGATTTTACAGAATTCTTTAAATTAACACTTGTTGTATGAAACCAACACTGCAATAGCCAAAGGCTAAAATCGAACCAACATGCTAATAAAAAGTTCTTTTCAACAAACAAGGAAAATATTTATCTTGTACTGCCGAAGGCAGATACCATCAAATACCTTCCCAATGAACAGAAATGAGATATAATGTCATAGCCAAACACTCTAGTAAACCTAGGCATGGAATCAGAATACATTCTGGCAGTATTTTATAGAAATTCCCTGAATGACCTCTCCTATTAAACACAGAAAATACCAGTAAGAAGTGGTATTACCCTCATCATCCCAACTGGTAGAAAGCTTTCACTGCCCAGTTACCTCAGACATGTGGTTTTCAGAATACCTGACCTACAGCTGTTTGCTGAAACTTCTTTCCACTACCAAACTTTTTTCTACTTCATCTGGAAGCCAGATTCTGCCCTTTCCCTTAACTAATCCTGCAGTTATGCAAATAAGTGTGCTAAGTAGAAGACACAAAATGCATGATTAATTGTGCAAATACCACACAGTGCATCTTGGAGAAATGCTGATTATTCAAGAAATCATAGAATTCAAATTAGGAAAACTATATCTTGTTAAAATGTGGATCAGCTGCTGCTCAACATAGAACATGCTTGCCAACTAACTGCCATTTGTAAATTAATTGAGATTTCGTTTTGGTGGCATCCACCCTGAAAGTCCAGTTGAATGAATTTATACACTGCACCACAACTCAAGAAATAGAATTACAGTCTATACTCAGGCTGGGACATCATGCTGTCAGCTGTAATACCATATACAAGAAATGATAAGAATTTGTTTCGAAGAAGAAAAGGAAATTGCAATTTTCAGAGCACGCTGTGAAGCCTGGAAGGATTAGAGGCTGTCAGAGATCCTGCAGTACAAGAGGTGTTTAGGAAAAAGCTAAATTCTGATGCCTTTAAAATATCTTTAGAAGATCCCCTGGGGCTTGCAGTTTGAGTGGAAATCCTGAAAACTCTTTTGCAAATCTGAAAATGTATTTCAAACTTGCCTTTGCAAAACTTAATTAATTTTTCTCAGTGGCAATACAAATTTGGAAAATTACATTAAAAGCCATAAATAATTCAGCCACAAGAGCAATTTAATCTCATTACAGACAAACTGAGTGCTTTAAAGGAAGCAAATGCAAAACAAGGAGCAACAAACTAGCAAAGGTGGCTAGACCCATGATTTACTGGGAATTTCCTATTGTATTCTAAGGATCAAAATGGAGCTGTGAGCTGGTCTCTCAGGATACATGAAATGCAAAAGTTACAAGTCATCAGACTTTGCAATGGCCTAAGCCCACTGGGATTTTACTAAGGTCACAGAACTCCACTTTTTTGGGATTCACTGCCTCTACCTTCATAAAGTGACACTGCTTAGAGGGTCATGCAAGGAGAGAGACAAAAGCTGCAACAGGGCTGCCAGTTTCCTGATACCTGGAGTGCTGAAATACCAGGAAGTTTTCTTTTCAAATCACAGCTTTATTATTTAAAGAAAGTTCTGCTTCTGCTTTGTTTCAGACCAAAACACTGCTAGCCCTCATGGCAACAAAGGAAGGCTTTAAAACAGATTCCACCCTGAAATTATAGAGGGCAAATAAGAAGAAATAAAGTCTTTCAATTAATCACTAATCTCATAATGCCTTGTCATCTCTGAAGGAACAGAGGAACAGACCTGGCAATGCATGCCACACTCAGGGAAAAAGTTTCCTAGCTACCAAACAGAATTTACCTACTCCCTGAAAGGTGAACTCCCAATGCTTATAAGTATTACCTTTTCCACTCATGGTTCCTCCTGTTTTCTCACTTTTGTATGTCAAATAACTCTGCTGAAGACATCATAAATCCTTATATGGTTTGCAAAACAATTTAAAATATATTATTTTTATCATACACAAGAAGACAGGTGTTCCATCACTCTCTGTATTGTTAATTTCTGTCCTACAGACTGCTTTAAGGGCATCTATGAAAAGAAACAACTTTTAGTTAACCTACTTGTTAAGTTACTACTTACAAATACAGAGGTATTTTGCCTGTAGTGGTTTGTAACAAAAACTATTTACATACACAATCTTGCTTTTACGGGTGGCTATTGTGTGCAGTTTAGCAAGGGGCAAATCTAGGCATATAGAGAAGACGCACAGAGGATATTTTGCATGCTTAATAAAGCATATGCATTCTTATTGATTATTTTCTGCACTATAACATGACTCCCAGGTGCTGATGACAAAAGTCCTGCTCAGAAGTCAAGGTAGACGATATCCACTGCTCTCCCCTCATCTATCCAGGTAGCTGTTTCATCACAGAAGGCAATCTCGTTGATCAAGCATTCACCCTTTGTGAATCCATGCTGACCACTTGTGACCACCTTCTTGTCATCCATGTGTAAGAGACAGCCTCCAGACCGAGGAGCTCCACCATCTTTCCAGGGACTGAGGTGAGGCTGACAGGCTGGTATTTCCCTGCATCCTCCTTCTGTCCCTTTCTGAAAACTGGGGTAACATTTATTTTCTTCCAGTCCTCAGGGACCTTTCATGATTGCCATGACCTGTCAGAGATGAATGTGAGCAGCCTTGCTATGGTGTCAGTTCCCTCTGTGCTTGTTGATGCATTCCATCAGGGCCCAGGGACTCGTGCATGTCAAGATTGCCTAAGTGTTCTCTAATGTGATCAAAGGAAAGCCTTGCTTGCAACATTCCTTTACACTGATCTTTTGGGTCAGAGATCCCTGAGGACTGTTCTAGTCAATGAAGACCAATGCAAAAAGGTGTTCAGTAACTCTGCCTTGTCTGAATTCCCTTACCAGCTTCTCCCCTCCATTAAGTAACAGGACCACATTATCCTTTGTTTTCCTTTTGTTATTGATGTATTTGAAAAAGACCTTCTTGTTGTTCTTGACATCCTTGGCTAGAATTAATTCTAGATTGGCCTTGGCCCTCGTCTCATTTTTACTTATCCTCTTAACATTTCTATATTCAGTCCAAGTGGCCCCTCCCCACTTCCATCTCCTGCGTGTTTCCTGCCTATGCCCCAGTAATGACCAGAGTTCTTTAATGATCCACATAGGGCCTCTCATCTGCTTTGTCTGATTTCTTGCTAATTGGGATGCATTGTTCTTAAGCCTGGGAAGAAGAGATCCTTGAATACCAACCAACTTTCTCAGACTCATCTTTCCTGCAGGACCTGTTTCCACGTAATTCTTCCAAGAAGACTCTTGAAATCCCCCTCCTGCTCCCAGGTAATAACTTGCCAAATTGCAGCCACCAAACAGTGAGTCACTACTGAAGTACATCCTTGAAAGCCTCTGAATGCAACTGAACTTGAAAGACTCTGAATGCAACTGAACAATGCAGATAACTCAGTCGTATCTAAGCCTGCAACAGTAACCTTTTAAAAAATCATAACAGAATTCTGTACAAATTATTTATATGATTGATTTTTTCAACAGCAATGCTTCACTACAGTGGCTGCACTCCTGTAGTCACGAGAGATTAACAATAGTTCTATCTTTTTAACAAGGATTTTAAAACTTTTGAGCTTTAATAGCTGATTAACCTTAGGAAAGTATGCATTCACTGATAAATAAACCTTACAGAGCCGACAGTGTTTCTTATCTGTGTGGCTGATTTCACAACCACAGTTGTATCTGATAAACAGAGCAAACAGAAAAAAACCTCTCAAGGTCACTGGATCCAGAGCCTTTTCTTGGGAGGCAACCAGAACAAAACTGTAGCATACCAAACTCTCCCTTAAACTAATACATGTGCCTGCCTGCACAAGCCCTAAACTGTTTTGTGTATTCTCAATACCTTTTGACTGTCTTCTCCTACTGAGTCAAGGGGTGTCTCAGTATGGACCGTTAGAAAGTCTTCTGGCAGATTTTCACCACAAGACCATCCCCTTGACATCGATGACAAAGAGAGTTAATCTGTCTATTCTTGGATTCTGCTGTGCAAATGCTAAGAAAAGAATTCCCACAGTAACTTAAATGGAGCCATTTCCAGAGACAAAGCTAAGAAAGGAAAGGTGTCAGACTAGTTTTATTGAACAGGTAAGACTCTATGGTACACAAATATTTTGTCTCCTGTGGATAAAAATGCACAAATCAAACTAACTGGGCTACACAGAGAGGTAAGTGGGTGGAATTTAATGGCTTGCAATGCACTGGAGACACAACAGGGTGGCTCAGCAGCTCTTTTGATCCCCAGGTTCTAGAAAATCTATTAATACATCTTTTTTCCCAAACATGCCAACAGAGCTCTCTACTATTTCATGCATAACAAAATGCTACAGCAAAAGTTAATATTGTGACTTGATTGAAAACTACATGTATTAAAAGGTTAAGGCTCAGAAAAACCAGGCAAAGCTCACAGAATTTATAGTACAAATCAGTAATTAATTCTCCAAATGAAATTCATCTTTCATATGATTCACTTAACGTATTATGGTTATTAGGTTATATTTATTAACAGAGCTGATAGCCTTTCTTTGATAGAAAGACAGGTCCTTTCTCTCCCTGCATATGTGGTAAGAGATATTCAGTATTTGGAAAACAGATTTTAAAGTGTTATTTTCAGTGTAATTATGTTTAATTGACCACAATTGATTATCTCAATAAACTGGATGTATGATGGCTTAAAATTCTAACACTGATTCCACTAGGGAGGTTTTTCAAAGACTGTCAGACCACGGGGGAGGATATAAATGCTTTGCAAATGAACTTCGAAGCATCACATAGGAGAGTGTGCAGAAAGCCCCTAAAAAGGTTAGAAGAGTGAATAAATCAGACTCCTGAAGAATATAAGATATCATGGAAGCAAGATTTCACTACTTTAAATCTTTAAATGAAGAAATTGTATCTGCAACAGATCAAAACTTCAGAGAACAAATACCGTATCTAAAAATTCCACATTTTACATTTTCCAGAAGATGGTAATTTACCACATGCCAAAATTAATTGTTCTCAATTGCTCATCTGCTATTAAGAGCCACACATTGTCTGGCCTGATTCATGTACCTCCAGCTTTTCTTTGATCTTGTTACATCATTTTTCTGCCAGATTAAAGATCCCTTTGTTACATGATCTGTCTTCCCAATACAGGGAGTTAACCGACCACAATCCAATGACTTAATAAGCTTTTTTTTGACAAGCTGAACAAACTGAATTCCTTAAATTTGTTTCCCAGGTCAGTCGCCTGCTCTTAGATCATTCTTTCTTTTTTGAACCCTTCCCAATTTGTCACCATTATCCTTGGCATGTCACCAGTGATGAGCATGCCTTTCCAGGGTAGTCATTTCAGCATTAAATTAAAAACTGCACTTAAAAGTTCTTTCAGCCCCTCAGTTCCTTTGCAGCTCTTCTTCTCTATAGATCCAAGGAATTCTGATGAAGTCCAGCACTGGGATTTCTACACAAAACTTTTTAAAAAGCATTGCTCCTGAAAATAGGGCTTTCCCTCTGTATGTGTACACATATAGAATTTTTTTAACACTTTAACACAGAATGATGCCTTCTATTCTGCTACAATTAGGATATAAATTGCACTTTGAATGGTTGTTCCACTTCTTGACACCTCCCAGATATTTGTCTCATCAGAACTTTTTATCAGCAGTGATATCATGGATAAAATAATAGATTAACATTAGACCTAGTTAATAATGGCTTTTGATATGCTTGCCTAAGAGGCATCTGATTGCTACATTTTATTTCCTATTTTATTCTTCACCCAGCAGCCTCTTTTAATTAATACAATGTATTAATGGAAAATTCCTTTCAGCTTTTAGAAGTCACATAGTACAAACAGCACTTTTAAATTAGTACACAGCAAGCCCAAGTTCTCCTGGGTGTTCCTTTTTGATTGTGGGGATACTCAGTGTCCATACAAATGTTCCACAGCAATTCACAAATAAGACTTACAAATTTCCTTTTGATTCTTCTCTCTGCTTATTCTACTGATGCATGTTTTCTGTATTGTAATAATGCCTTACAGTAGAAACTTAAATATAATCAGTTAGAATCACTGGTGACTATGCAATCATTATGTTTTATTGCTGTGATTGTCTTCTTTTTCTCAACATAATTTCACTACTTATGTTTAAATATCACTAACTCTTGTACCACCTACCATTAATAACTGGCATCACAAGCATTTGCAAAAGGGGACAGTCTTCAATTTACAGTACAAATATCCAAAACATCGATAAAAAATACATGCACAACAAAAAGGAAACAACTCAGTCTATGATGGTACAATGCAGTTCTCAATCCTATTACCAAAAACACAGTGAGTCTCATGGGTCTTCTACCATTGAAGATGTATTTATCAAATTGGACTCCGGGAACATGACTGAATGAACAGGAATACATTTTCCCAAAGCTGGAATCTGTTACAAATTATAAACAACAAACTGAATCCAGACTGCAACATGAACTTCTCTTTCAGTGAGGTGTGTGGGCCACATGAATATCTATCAGCCTTTTGTAGTATTTGACTCAGAAAACTTCAATAGCTTCACTGTGGGGTCTAAAAAGTCTGACAGTCAGTGCTGTACGGTCCAGCACACAGACCATTAATGTGACTGGGGACCTGCCAGTCCCTCCTCCACAGAGCAGTCCCCTCACATGAATTGAATGTACACACAGCCTCATACTAGACAAAAAATTTCATCCAAGCAATATAAAATGTTTTTTTCTCTGTCTGCCAAGGTCTTAAATCTCTATTCCCAATATAAAAACAAACTCATGTAGCTTAGAGAAAGATTAGTAGGGATTTCTGCTCCCAGGAGCTTTCTCTGCCTGTTCTGGGAACATAATTTAAATACATAAACTTATTGGAAGAGACTTTCTGAGAGCTGTTTAAAAATCTGAATTTTTTAGGCAGTATTCAATCCTCTTGATGCTTTTACTTAAAGCTCTTTGGTCAATCATCAGAAAATACCAAATTTAACTGCAGCTTGTTATGTAAATGCATTCCAGACTATCCTCCACATCCTGAATCACAACCTTTAAATCTACCACTGCAGGGAAGAAAACACAAGTAAACATCTGGACCATTTTGTAACACTGAGCCTTCTTAAGTCCACAGCTTATACTGTTAAATCAAAGTTTTTAGGCTTTCTAATTTTCTGCTTCTCAAACATACATTTCTGTCTTTGTCACAAGGCTTGCCTGTCATCTACAGGGCTATGCTGTCAGTGATGACACAAATTATAGTGCACGCAATCATCATTAGGTAGACTAAGTTCAAACCTCAATCCATGTTTTAAAGTAGTATCTTGCATGGAGATGGACTAATAACTTTCTGAAATGATTTTCTGTTCTATTTGTTATGAGTTTCTTATGTATCAAAGAGCTGGGCTCCCTAAATATCCTTCTGGACAAAATGCCCAGCTTGCAGATATATAATTGCACCATGCAGTGGGTGAACACTGTCTGATGCACAGGACACAAAGGGTTATAGTAAATGGGATTATGTCAGGCTGTCAGCTGGTCACTGGTAGGGCTCCATCTTGGGCCCAATGCTCTTCAATGTCTTCATAAACAACTTGGACATAGGTCTCAAAGGAATATTAAGCAAGTTTGTCCATGACACTAAATTGGAAAGAGCAGATGTCTCCCTCAAAGGCAGAGAGGCCCTGCTGAGAAACCTTGACACATTAGAGAGATGTGCAATCAACAACCATATGAAGTTTAACAGAGACAAGTGATGGATTCTGCTCCTGGGATGGGGCAACCCTGGATGTACAGGCAGACAGGGGAATGAGATGAGGAAAGCAGTGCCAGGGAAAGGGACCTGGGGGTCCTGGGTGATGAGAAGTTGTACATGAGCCAGCAGTGCCCTGGCAGCCAGAAGGGACATCCCAGTTCTGGGGGGCATCAGGCCCAGCACTGCCAGCCGGGCAAGGGAGTGTATTGTGCTGCTCTGCTCTGCTCTGCACTGGGGCAGCCTCGCCTCCAGTGCTGGGGGCAGTTCTGGGTGCCACAATACAAGAAGGATGTAAAGCTATTAGAGAGTGTCCAAAGGAGGGCAACATGGATGATGAAGGGCCATGAGGGGAAACCATATGAGGAGGGGCTGAGGTCACTTGGTCTGTTCAGCCTGGAGAAGAGGTGACTGAGGGCAGACCTCATTGCAGTTACAACTTCCTCATGAGAGAGTGAGGAGGGGCAGACATTGATCTCTTCTCTGTGACCAGTGACAGGACCTGAGGGAATGGCCTGAAGTTGTGTTAGGGAGGTTTAGCCAGGATCAGCACAACATTCTCCCCCTAGAGGGTGGCTGGACACTGGAACAGGCTTTCCAAGGAACAGGTCAAGCACCAAGCCTGACAGAGCTCAAGAAGCATTAGGAAAACACTCACAAGAATATGGTGGGGTTCTTGGGGATGATTCTGTGTAAAGCCAAGGGTTCCATGACCCTTGTTGGTCCCTTCCATTTCAGGACATTTTATGATTCTTGGTTTCAATTGTTATTTCTGTAAAGATCTCATAGATCTCATAGAAAACTTGAAGGATTTATCTACATTTCAGGAGCAGCTAACAAGTAGTTAATATGAATTAATGATCACACACCTTATATATATGCAGTGGGCTTCTTTCATTGCAAGGACTCCAATCCTACTGAATTATCTCACCTATTATCTGGATGCCTAGACCTAAAGAGAGGGTTAACATCTTGTCAAAACTAGGGATGTCTGACAACTTCCCTCTTGTCAGGATGACTGACAGAATAAATGTGCTAGCAAAAGTATGAATGCATTCATTCAGCATCCAGTTAAGTATATAATAAGATTTGATTTTAACTTACATGGCACTGAATCAGCAGATCACACACTAACTGGATTAAAAAATATTTCACTACCAGAGCCTAAATTTTGGCTGTTTAGAGCACTAGCATGTGTGACCCTTTGGGAAAATGCTCTCAGAGATAAAGGAGTGAATGAGAGCTGGGAGACATTTAGAGAGATTTTTCTTAGGGTGCAAGAGCTCTCAATCCTGATACTCAAAAAGCTGGGATGGGGAGCCAAGGTTTAACCATCATCATCACTTCAGCCCCTGTGTCCTCAATGTTTAGCACCCTTCATCCCATTTTATGCTGACTGATGATCATCTCTGGAAGCCAGGGAAGACATGGACCTGTTGGAGTGAGTCCAGAGGAGATCACAGGCATGTTCAGAGGGCTGGAGCATCCTCACTATGAATACAGGCTGAGAGAGTTGGGGATGCTCAACCTGGAGAAGAGAAAGCTCTGGGAAAACCTCACTGTGGCCTTCAAGTACTTAAAGGGGGCTTATAAAAGAGATGGAGAGTGACTTTTTACATAGGCAGATAGTGACAGAACAAGGAATAACCTTCTTAAACTGAGAGTTTAGATTCAATATTAGTAATTAGTATTCTTTACTGTGAACATGATGAGACAATGGAACAGGTTTCCCAGAGAAGCTGTGGATGTCCCATCCCTGGAAGTGTTCAAGGACTGGTTTGATATCCTGAGCAACATGACCTCTAGTGGGTGGCATTCTTGCCAGTGGCAGGGGGATTTGAACTGAACTATCTTTAATGTTCCTTACAACCCAAACCACACTATGATTCTATGATGCCTTACTTGTGTCTCTCAAATTCATATTTGGCTGAAAATATTTTGCTAGAAAACAAAGTATTTGGCCTAGAACAAGTCTCTGGGGCTTGAAACAGACTGTGTACAAATCTAAGTGGTGTAACATGAAGCTCATCTTGGTTTTTATTAAATCTTTTGAGTGAGTAGTGGATTGGGAATTCGCTACTGATTTTTTTTTCACTATTTGTTTTCTAGATAGAGGGAAATGAGGCATCTTGTAGAAAAAGAGGAGGCAAATAGCATATCTCCTCTCAGTCCCTGCAGAATTACTTTTTCCCTCTGTGAGTGAGCCAGTTTTACTCTTCATTTGCTTGATTCTACTCTAATTAAAATGCCTGATTCTGAAAATGCCTATGAAGTAGAGAGGCAAACAGGAAGCAGCAGTACCTTGCTGTAAAAGCCACTTGGTTAATCTTCTCCTCGCTCTGTTCCTTCTGAAGCACCTGAAGTATGTTCTATTTGGGAATATCCTTATTGCAGTGACCAACCATCCATCAGCTGCACTCAGTGCAGGGCAGTTAATAAAAGATTATCCATGGTCATTGGGCAGTTCATTTGAGAAATGGGAAAATACAAGACTGTCCAGTAAGTATGTCCTATCTCCCTGTATTTACCTGTCTCTATGTTATAGGAGAATGCAACCAGAGCTGTTCCATGTTCTGTGTTCCACCATTGCTCTTCAGCTTCAGGGAGCCTCAGGACATCTACTAGGAGCTGGCTCACCTCCACGAAGGCTCTGGTGTCTGCATTTGACACTGATATACCTGATCACAAAGTTGCATCTACTCTTACTTTGGATGCAATCACACTGGTGTAAGGACCCTGTGCCAACATTTCTTATGCTGATTTTACACTAGAAAACTAGAACAGTATATGTATCTTCACATGCTTTGCTTCTGCCTGCATGAAGCCCTATTTCAGACTGTGAAGAACTGAGTAGACACCTTTGACAAATACCTCAGATTGCTTTGTGTGTGAGTCTGTACTCTTCACACATCCTTGTGAGTGGCAAATTACATCCATTTAATTCAAAGAAACTCTGGGATAAAATACATTGGCCATAGAGACAATGTTTTTCCCTACTCAGCTCGTGTGCTGACAGTTTGAGCTGCACATAAAGAGCCATCTCTGAAGCCCGTCAGAGGCACAATTGCTTTTGGAACATGAACTGAGGTGATGGCAAAGACCTGAGCTTGTATTCATAGTGTTCCCAGCGAGGCAGAACACCCCCTAGAGGCTCTTTGAACCCTGCACTGCAAGCTGTCAGTGTAGCCAGAAACCCAGCAACCTAATTTATGCAAAAACAAAACCAGAAAGACAGCTCCTCCTCATGGGAAAAAAAAAAAAAAATCTGTTCCAGCCAGGCAGCATAAACCCTACACTGCAAATTACAATGACAATATTTCCTTGTTCAGAAGAGCCTGTCTTATGCCAAAGAAACACTATTAGCCGCAGAAACCCCATCCAAATAAATCACTGAAGACTGCCGAAATATGTAACCAAAAGCAAGGGAGAGGCAAGGGCCCTCTGTAAAGAAAGCACCGACTACTCTGGAGTGGTCTCAACCCACAGTAAACAAGGGATCTTTTGTTTCAGAAAGTACACTTTAGGCAGTAGGACAAATGTGATACCTGTATTTTGGCAGTGCTCCCACATGCCTGCTTCACAGAAGACTGGTGATGCAACTATGGCCACACCAGACCCAAAGATATTCCAGTCATTGTGTGACTCTAGGATTATTTCCTCTGGGCTGGATTTACCTCACCTCACTTTGGTCGTCTAAGAGGCAAGCATCCAGGCTAGGTGCTCTGCCTCAGCTCACCTGTGAGGAGGGATCACTCCTTCAAGAGAGCCACTTAGCTCCTCCCTTGAACATCAGGATGGATGGCCTCTGGATGTGCTGATGTCTCCATGCTGACTAAAGGGGGAGTCTAGAGCAGCGTCAGCTCTCGGCTGTTTTTGCCTTCAGCTGGCTGAGACAAGCTATGCCCTCTGTCCTCTATAAAAATGGGATAAAAAGATTTCTGGCTCTCTTGTCCATATTGTAGCAAGCCACTGAGTTAGTCTCCCTCCCTTTGCATCTCTGTATTGCCTTTGGCACAATGAACCCTGGCAGAACTAACTAACACTTCTGCACAACCCAATAAGCACACTGGTCTCACCTAGTGTATGAAGTGTACAAAATTAGAACAATTGCTTAAATAGGTTAAGCAGGGAGATTACCTTCGTAGAGCTTGTATCTCTCCTCTGCCACCTGGCTGGTAGGGAAGTGGAAAGGCACTGCTAAATTCCTGCACTCTCTCAGCACAGGGATGTAAGAACAGTAAGATTTTGCTGCGCTGTACAAGGCAAGGACATCCAGAGCACTTCACACCATGCTTTATTTTGCAAAAGCTGATTCTAATCTGCTCTTCAGAATAGCTACTGCCTGCTGAATTAAAAAGAGTGTCAAGGCAATTTAGGCTTCTTGGCAAACTAACAGAACATTTCCAGAGTTCAGATGGAGTGAAAGTCAAAAGAAAAAAGTAAAATTAAAAGGAAAATGAAATTTTGCAATATTGCAAGCAGAGCAGTCTTTACCAGTATAAATGAAGACAACCCAACTGGTTACATTGTCAGAGAACAGAAAAAGACATAAGAATGAATATATATTTGGGATGACATCAAAGGTTCCTGCAGCCACTCTAGCCAAGTATCTTACACCAACATGCAGCAATTGTTTAAACTGAGAATGTCAGCAAATAAAGGTCTGTCTCCTTGTATGTACTCAGGTTTTCAGCAACTCACAGCTATCAACTTACTGAATCAGGTGGTTTATCCCTCCAACAGCAAACTGGTCCATCACGAATCTACCTAAACTGTTTTAAAACCATGTGTGTTTCTGTTCTCCAGACCAAGAAAGGAAGAATAGTTCAGCAATTCCATTATGTATCACATTATCCTGGTTTAAATTTGGGTTAGTCCTACAATAACTGCTGTCTGTGCCTACATATTTCTGAATGTTCATGTCATAGGATGGAAAGGCCTAATCCCTGTATTGAATTAAATCTCAATTTATTGCTATGAAATTAGGTGAGTCCTTGCTATGAGATGCAATCCATGCCTCAGAGAATTGTCTGAATTGATCTCAGAGCACTTGTTAAATATTTTAACTCTTCCAATGATTCTTTTGCATTTAATACTTACAAGAGCCATACCCCACTGCAAATAGGTCGTTGTACTTTGGATTCCTGTAATGAGAAAATATATATAAGATTGCATTTATTATTAACCATGTAGTTCCACAGCAATGCAGTGTTTCATGCATTAACTTCAGACTCCATTCTCACAGGACTACACTCAGTCTGAGAGCTCTGCCCTTTGACCGTATGCACTAGTAAAGTTTGTGAGCAACTTGTCCAAACAAATGATGCACAAAAAACCAGAATGTCAGATGATCAAAACAGTAGATGAAAAAGATAAAAAGACAGACATGTCAATCTCCACCACTTCTTGGCTTATCCCATTTCATAATTGTGGAAAGTTTACTTTTAAAAATGAGGTCTTTGAGGAAAGTGAAAAGGCAGGAATATGTCGGTTTCCATCTTTCAGTGGCAAGAATTAAAGAGATTCTAAATCAATAAACTCACTTTCTCTACCTGCTATTAAATTATGAGAGATGCTTCCAGAGACAGATATCAGTTCATAAATTCATGATCACAACCAGAAATCAGCAAGGGATACTCCCTTCTGACCCAGCTGCTGAACAGTGTATTTCCTATGGCAAATACTGATAATGAGTAATTAGCCATCTACTATGTCTCCTGAAGTCCCTTTACCTGAAAAACATCTACCCTCTCTGTGGGTAGTAGGTTACTGTAGGTAGGGTTTCCATGGGACGAAGATCCGTACTGTTGTTATCCCTGAGCTCACACAGCACAACCAGTGCGTAACAATTCCATGAAATGAACACATGTGGAAATTATCTAATGAGTATTTTCTCTGACTTGCTACTGTGAATTGATAAAATAACCCCACTTCTCTTTTCATTCCTGCTTTTTCATTTGGGCTAATACCTAGGCATCCTAATGCTCTTGTTGTTTTCACTAAATGCACCATCACTGCTAAAAATGGGAGAATAAAAATTGAATTAGAAAAGTTAATTCCATGGAGCATTTTTGAGTTTTCAGAGTCATCTTTCTGTTATCATTTCCTGGAGACAAGTTTAACAGCAGTACAAACTACCTATTAAAGATGCCTTTTCTCCCAGTTTTACTTCCCATTTTTACTGTTATCTCTAATTCTCACACAACTGCATGCTTGATAGTCTCTTACATAATACCACAGTGGTTTGAAAGGCAGAAGACAGCAATCCTGCTCTATCTCTCCATAGATTCTCCTTGTCAAGGCACAAATGCGCTCATGCAAACAAGTAAGAGGAGGCGGGGGAACACAAGGCAGAGTCTGACTAGGTATATCTCATGTGCATTGCATGAACCAACCAGTTCTGAGGAGGACCAAGCACATTAAAAAGTGAAAGGACTCATTTGTATTACTGATAAGTGGAGTTTTTTTCACAGTAATAACCATAGCAATAATATCCCAGAACAAAAGAGAGTAGATTTGCAAGTATCAGGTTTCAAGTATTTGCAAGTATCATGATCATTTTTGGACTGACCAAATATGTAAAAGTGGACTGAGGGCAAACGTCTACTGCACTGAACTGTGCAAGATCTCAATACACAAAATACCCCTCTTGTCTGGAGGGGAAGCCATGTGAGGAGTGGCTGACATCACTTGGTCTGTTCAGTTGGGAGGAGACTGAGGGGAGTCCTCATTGCAGTTAAAATATCCTTGTGAGGAGGAGGGGCAGACACTGATCTCCTCTCCATGGTGAGCAGTGACAAAAGCCAAGGGAAAGGCATCAAGCTGCATCAGGAGAGAGCTACGTCAGACCTTAAGAAAATGTTCTTCACCCAGAGAGTGGCTGAGCACTAGAACAGGCTCCCCAGGGAAGTGGTCACAACACCAAGCCTGAGAGAGTTCTGGAAGTGTTTGGTCAACACTCTCAGGCACGTAGCAGGATTTTTGGGGCTGTCCTGTGCAGGGCTGATTCCTACAGTGTACTGTCCAAAGATATGGCACATCTATCCCAGCCTTCCCAAGAAAGGACGGTTCTTTGCTCTGCTAACTGCACTCACTTTTCCCCAGTGCTGCACAGAGCCTGGTCTGCCTTCAGTTTCTGCTGAAGGGCACAAGCCTGTCACATCCAGCCTTGCACAATCCTCTCTGCAACCAGAAGCACCAGGCACATTTCAGTGCTGCCTGAGCAGCCGACTGTAATAAATCAAACCCGTGTTCCCAGAGAAACCAGCCCTGCCTCATAAGATCCCGTTACATTCCATTCCAGTCCCCTACGCAACAGTAGAGACTAAATTTGGAATGAAGAAACTTACCAGGAGATGGCAGTAACGGCAAGTTTCTTGGTTTTTTCATACTGGAACTTCCAGAGTGGGAGGAGGGTTCCCTCCTGGCCTCTATATTCATCTGATGCATCCTCAAAATATTTAAAATCTAAACCAAAAACCAAACAAACAAAAAAAAAAAATCAAGGGGAAGGTCCCTTGATTTGGGAAATAAATCAGAACAGTTCACTGTCAGGGAAGCTTTAAATGACAATCCATTATGCTCACAGCCTCTGCACAACCCAATTGTTAGAGAAAAATCTGTCTCAGTTCTTAAATCCTAACTCCAAGTCAGCAACTCAGCCCTTTAAATACATTTTACCAAGTCCTCACACACACAGGAAGAATAAAAATCAAACTGATGATCACCAGACAAAAGGTTAACAAGAAAATAGAAGCCCAGAGCAAGGTGTGACCTCAGCCCACTCCCAGAGCTAGACACGGCTCTTTAGGAGAAAGCTGAGCAGAGATTGCAAAATGACATCAAGACTGAATACATTTCTGTGGCTGGTATGTGAGCAGGGGTCAACTCTGCTCTGGCTGCTGTCACCAGCACCTACATCCAGGAGTGAAGTACCTGCTGAGGGAAGGAAGTGCTGCAGGGAGGGCAGTGCTCACCAGACCTGCTGCTCCAGCCAGCTCAGAGCAGGGCTAACGTGGCACACTCTTTGCATGCCCATGGTCTGATGTACTATTTGCCTTGTGTGAGTCAGCAGGCCCCTAGACCTGCTCATTTTACTTGTTTCTATATTCTGTTCTGTTCTCTCTTGGCCTTGCTGTGGTTGTATGTACTTATTTTCAAGACTGACACTTCAGACTTGAGTTAGAAGCACCTCTCAGTGGGCCATACCTTGTGCAATGTCATCAAATGTGTTCAGGTTCACCATCCGTTCCGCTATTTTAGCAGCCTTTGCAACCTTGCTTAGAGAATCAACGTGCTGAAGAGAAAAGAAAGGAAGAGAAAATGTAGTTTGTGTCTGTTTACAGGTGCCTCAGATCTCATGTGACTGAAAAACTTGAGTCCTTTGATCTTGAATACAGATTAATTTGAAATGTGTCATACCAGCACCTAATGACACAGTCACCCGAAAAAATGTAATTGCTTTATTATAAATTTAGCAACATGCCATCCACAGCTGAGCTGCAGTCAGTGTTTGTTCCTGATTTAGCTCAATACAGGTACTTACCTATAAAGGTAGATAAGAGTCTTGTCTTTCAAGGTAACTCCTGACAGTAACTCCTAAAAGGACACACATGATTTCTACCCCATCTCACTGTGTAACAGTTCATCAGATTTGGTGATGAAATCAGAGGGGTTTGATCATGGATGAGCACTCTCTCATCTCTACCTGGAGAGCTCTAAGGTCTCATGCATTAAGTAAACATCACAGGATTTAGGAGTCCTTCAGTCAATCACCGGGTAATTCCAACATGATCCATTCACCATCCATGGACAAGTAGAGAAAAGAGAGCCCAACAGGGGCTGTGTCCATCAGTAGGTGGCTGGTTTGTATGCTTATCTGACAGAGCCCTGTGGCTGATCATCATATCTTACTAAACTCTATTCTCAACTATTTTTTTAAGTGTTCTCTCTATACTCTGTGTGTGTATGTGCAACCACTAGTGAAATCCAAACTGAACTAAGTAGAAAGAAGGATGGGTGCCAGCAGTGGGAAGGACAAAGCTTGAAAATCCACAGTGCTGGACCATATAAGTATGATGTCATCACAGCTCTGTGCAATGATGTCAGAATGCAAAGGCATATCCAAAGTGGTCTGAGAACTTGCAGCTCCAAGTACCTGAATCCCCATCCACTACTGCTGCCCCAAAGCCCCATCAGTGCTCAAAGCCTTTAATCTTCAAACCCCTGCTATGAACTGATGGCTGCCAGCACAATAAGATTTTCTTAATAGTGACAATGCTGGAAAGAAACATGCCATCCTTCACACAGAGTACCCTGAATATGAAAAGGAAAAGTGAAATGGGCTGACCAAACTACACCACACAGTCACAATCAGAACTAGGAATATGACTTCAGATTATGTGTGTCCAGCCCTCTGCTTCTTTCCTGGACTCTGAAGAGACTCAAAGGAGATTGAGTCTCATTCAAAGAGAATGAAATTAATAGGGTTACACAGATATGAGAGAACAAGAGAGAAAAAAAATTCTACAAACTGTTACATTTTTTATAAATCCATGGTTTGCTTACACCTCCAGTAATGTGTGCATTCCTCTTTTCCCATCCCAGAAAAAATTAAGTAGAACTTGCAACCAAGTTCAGAGAAAGGCAGCAGATCAAGGCAGGGGATTCTGCCCCACTGCTCCACTCTGGGGGACCCACTTGGAGCACTGCATGCAGCTTTGGGGTCCCAGCACAGGAAGGACAAGAAACTGCTAGAGTGAGCCCAGAGGAGGCCATGAATATGATCAGGAGCTGGAGCCCCTCTCCTGTGGAGACAGGCTTAGAGAATTGGGATTGTTCAGCCTGGAGAACAGAAGGCTTCAAGGAGACCTTAAAGCACCTTCCAGTGCCTAAAGGGAAGCTACAGGAAATATAGGAAGGGACTATTTATCAGGAAGTATAGTGACAGGGTGAGGAACACCTGTTTTAAAATGGGAGTAGATTTTTATTAAATATTATGAAAAAAATGCTTTATTGTGAGGGTGTTAGGACACTGGCACAGGTCATCCAGAGAAGCTGTGGACTCCCCATACCTGGAAGCATTCAAGGTCAGGTTGGATGGAGCTTTGAGGAACCTGGTCTTGTGGAAGGTGTCCCTGCCCATGGTAAGGTGGTTGGAATGAGATGATCTTTAAGGTCCCTTCCAACCCAAACCATTCCATGAATTTATGATACTGTGATTCCACAAATTTTATTTTTGGAGATCAGTGGAAAGCAGGCTATAAATTAAAAAGAAACCAAACAAAAAACAAAACATCCTTGTAAATGGAGAAACAATATATTATTGATTTTTTTTCTGCAAAACAGGAAACTCTCCAGATAAATCAAAAAAGTTTTAAGTCAGCTAGTCAGCTTTTCTGTCAGGTAGCTATGCTGTTAACAACACATCCATGACTACATTTTTGACATTACAAGTGGATGAGAGTAAGTTATTTTCTCTTTGTATTCTGTCCTGCTTCAGATTTTATTTATTCTGTATGCTGCTGAAATAAATCTTCAGAGGAAGTGCTAGGCCTAATTTCTCCTTTAAAAAAATTCTTTTTGAAACACACTTTTTCACTTCAGGCCAATTCTGAGTTAGGTAGCCAAATGCAAGGAGAGCTCATAGGATAACACGTTTGTTTTGTTTATTTCTGTGCCTAAGTTATTTTTAGAACAGCAATAATGCTAACTGAATCATATGTAAGATGCATAATAGACTAATAATTAGGAAAAAAATGTCTTGGTCTTGCTCTGGAATTCCTTATCACTAATTGCCTCATACTTGACTCTCAGCAGTTGGTCAGTTGCAATGTGTGACTCCCATAAACTGAATCATGAAAAAAAGCTTCTAGTGGGGTGTAACTGCATATCCAGGAGACAAATCCCACCCTGAAATCAGCACAATAACTGCTCATCCCTCTAGCAATATATACACCGCGACTAGAAGAGCTCCTGGTTTGCAAAGAAAGAAGCACAGTACGGGGCTGTTGTCATTTGTTGCCCAGCCAATACCTGAATGCAAACACCAACTGTAAATCCCAAATAAAGTCCCCCACCCCGAATCATGTCAAGCAGTTATTAAATTTCATAACTGTACTTATCTATTCATTTTACTCTTTGCTTTTAATTCTGATGAACTGCAAACAGAAAATTGAAGACAGGGGAGTCAGTAAAAACTCATGCACTCCTCGGAATGACCAGGAACAGGTGAACAATAATGTCAAAGTTAATTGCTTTCTAAATTCACCTGTTATATGAAAAATAATAGTAGCCATCATCCAAGAGCTTCCAGGTGATATTTGTTACCCTGTTTCACCAGGCACATCTCAGACAGGGATAATGCTACTGTGAGATAAACAAGTGAGACAGAACCTCATATGATTCAGGAATGCACATTTCTCTGTTAAATATAAATTTTGTTTGGCCTTCTTAGGACCACAACCAACCACCTCCGTTTCAGAGGAGATTAGAGACTGTTCCACTGCAGACAGTTCCTGCTTTAATTTCCTATTTTAATTAATTTAATTTATAATTTAATTTTTATATTTCTAATTGGTTGACATCATCAGTATTTCTGTTGAGTTGACATCATCAGTATTTCTGTTGACACTATCCTCTTCCTTAGTAATTGTCTCTCTCTCTGTTATCCAAATCACAGTCCCTGCCTACCTTTGCATTATTAACAGAAAGGCATGCTAAGATTTTCTAGTGTTGTACATTCAAGCTTTCAATTTCCTGTATTTTCCATATCTATGCAGGTTTGCAAACATCTTTGAAAAGTGGTGATCAAAATCACATATTCCTGTTCTACTCCTGAAAAGGTATCAGCCCACCTTACATAACATAAATATCTTCTCTACTATTCATCACAGCGTAAATTCCACAAAGGACTTGTGTCTCATAGTCACATCACAACTCACCAACCAACATGGAGTTGCTGGAGAAACACACTCATGTTTCTCCCTGTCATTACAGACTGTAAGCCTGCTCCTTACCAAAGATTGTTTTCATACCCCAAAATGAAATCTTCCACTCCACCAGTCCCTCCCAAGCTGTACTAACAACAACTTTTCTGGTTTATCTAATAATTGCCTAATGGCACTATAGCAATAGTTTACAGAATTCCAGCTAGATTAACTTTCCTCGACTTTCCTTATTCAAGAAAAACACAACTTGCTTCTCCTTAAAGAAAGAGATGAGATTATTTGGACACAGCCTATCTTTGGTAAATATGTGCTATTTGATTCCATTTCATATTTAATCCATGTTTTGTATTTGTTTCCTCCTTATTAATTCTGTTGCCTCATGTGCTGGTAAAGGTCAGACTGATGGTAACATTTTTACCTCTCTTGCATACAATATGTCCTTGTTATGGTCCAATCACATTGTTCCACCCCTCTTTGCACAGATTCATTCAAAATCCTGAATGTCAGACTTGTGGTTTCATGCCTTGCCATCTCAGGGTGAGAAGAGCAAGCCTGCACAAATTACATTAAGCTCTGCCTCGGATATTGTCATTTCTATTCATTCAAGACCATAAGGAGTGTTATGGATTAGACCAAGCATGTCTCTGGGTCAGGACTGTAGAATGATAGAATCATTTGGGTTGAAAAAGACCTTTAAGATCATTAAGTATCCTCCCCGTAAACAGAGCTATAAACAGATGGTACAGGAACAGAAAGCGCAGAACAGGCAGATACAATACTTCCGCCTAGTTATCTCTGTTTCCAGATATTTTCAGCTCAGAAAATTTATATCATTCCACTTTGGTATTTTGTGTTAGTGGCCTGTGTACTTCCTTGACTAAATACTGAGGAAAAGTTCCAAAAGTTGTATCACTGCTATCAAATATAGCACACCCTTTCCCCTCTAGTTCCATTTGAGTGAGAGGTACATGGAGAGATTTCTAGGAGTTCCTCATCACAGTCTCCAGTCAAATACTTCCTATTATTCCAACTTCTATTCCCTCATTCATCTTCTTTATAAAATTCTCACCCTTGCTTCTGTTGAAATACTTGGTTATCTCCCTTCCTCTCCTGTTGGCTGCCTCTATCTTCTGTTTTGCTAAACCATGTCTTTCTTGCTTGTCCTAATTCTTCAGTGCAATGCATAGCTCCATTTTACTTATTTTCCCCTAGCAAGAAGCTTGTCAAGAACTGTTAAGACCCTCTCCTCACCTCGCCTTGCCTCCCCTCCCCTCCCTTCCCTCTCCTCTCCTCAGCCATGTCATCTGCTTGATGTTCCACAGTTCCCTTCAGCACAAGCACAGTTTGGCCTTAAAAAGTGCTCAGCTGGAAAAGTTCTGTTTCAATTAGCACGGTAACATATGTAATGTGTGAGATAGCAGCTCCACAAAATCTACTTCTCCACTTGCTGACTTGAGGCGAGAAATACAGATTCTGATACCATCAATTTCCATATACCTACATCTGCACAGACATGAGCGTTGTAGGTCTGATTTGGGCCTTGGAGTAGTCAGGTTGCATTTTTCCAGGTAATGAGTGAGGAATTCATCAGGTTTTTCACACACTTCAGATTGATTGACCAGCCTCACAGAGGACCTCAGTTTGGGACACTGGCTCTGCATAAAGAAGCTTTTCTTTTCACTTATTCAGGGCATTGACTTTATGACTTCCCTTCAAGTCCCCTGGAAAGAGCTAAGCATGAAAAGTAAAACACCAAAGGCACAGATATCATGAGTGACCGGATTTCAATGTCCCACTGTTGTCAGTGGAGTGGGCAGCAGGTGTTTTACAATATGCTTTCACTTTATTTTCATTTAGTTTTCAGCAATCCACCCTTTAAGCCTGTAATTGTACTGATGACTTGAGGCTTAATTCTCCAAAACATACTCAGGTGAAAGGTTTACTGGTTTTCAAAAGGACCGTTAATTTCCATAGCACAATTCACAGGAAGAAGCCTGTCAGAACATCTGGGTCTGTTTATACTGTAAGGTTTATGTTGGCACAGTGCTGCTTCATGGCTAAACCAGCCAAATCCCGTGCAGTCATATCAGTCATATAGTATGAAAGAGCTAAAGCCAGTTTCAGAAGTCAGCTCTTATTACACACACAGAGAGAAATATAGATACAGAAATACACATCTATCTATCTATATATCTATATCTTACTTATGTTATGTCTACGCCTACTCTAAGAGCAAGTTATGAACTAATTTCCATGATTCTGTAATATAATTCTCAGGGGATCTTGCTCCAGTTATTACAAAAATTATTTCAGTTTGCCTTCAAAATCATTTATCTTAGACTGGAGAAGAAAGAACCAGCCAGTTAAACTGTAACAGAAACTTCCTGAACCCCTTGAAAACATTTTGGAATATGAAGAAAATTTTTCAGGGTTGCCATATCATCCTATATATCATACACTCAGTGTTTGAAGTAGGATGATACTTTTAAGATGGGAATACTGTCACTTTGATGGAATGAACTTTGTCATTCTCACAAGGCACTCCTAGGCTATTCCTGATTATGGATTAGGAGTCAGTACCACTCTCACAGCAAGGTCATAGCACCAGCTCAGGGCATGGCAGCTGTTAGGACACCTGATATTCTGAGAAGCATGCCACTTACGTATGTATAATTAGAAAATGTATAAATTGCAATTCTATAAAATCATTAAAATTAACATTAAAAAATAGTGAGAAGTGTTTTACTACAGTGCTATATTTTGAAATAATCCTAAATTTCAGCACCTTTCAGATTGAAACATTGTATGTAAAACTATCATCACTTATAGTTCTTTGAAAAACCACAGGGTGTTTCTACCTATTTAGTTCTTTTATCCCTCACAAAATAATCAAAAATGTGACACAAACACAGCCCACAAAACCCAAAAGATATATATCTCATTTGGAAATCAGGTTTGAAAATAAGATCATCAAACTTTAAAATCCCTTTTGGAAAACCAAAAAAGAGAAGAGGCAAGAGCTACACCTCAAATGCCTTTGAATAAAGCACTGTATGTCCTAAATTTGCTGAACAGGTCTTTTACAGAACCAGACCCACCAATTCTTAGACATTTTTCTAACACTACTCAAGCAAAACTAAAGGAAAATCCTCTAGTTTTGGTCAGAAATCTAGAGACAGGAAAGATTGAAGGTCCATTCCAACTAATAACCTGGGACAAAGGATATGCTTGTGGCTCCACAGGTTCTCGTCTGAGGTGGGTTCCTTCAAAAAATGTGAAACCCTACCAAACACAGATGCACACAGGTGATGCAGACAACACTAAGAGCAAAGAAGTGAGCACACAGACATAAACTGCAGTTTCAAGAAACATCTCTGTGAACTCTGGGTTTTGTGGGAACAGTTGACAAAATGTGGTGTGGATTGTGTAGTGATTCAAAATCCTATATAAAAGGCCATTGAAATTTTAACCATATCAGGTTGAAGAAAGCAAAATAGTTCTTAGTGCCTTGAATCAAAAAAAAAAAAAAAGTTTACACCAAATCGGACATTATGCTTATGCCTTATAGGCATTATAGTTATGCCTTCGTTGCTTGCCTTAAGCAATGCGAACATGCCTGTAAGTCCGCCAAAGGCCAATGTTTGCGTGACCTTAGCCAATGCATCAGGCTTGGACACAATTTGTTTAACTAACTCAAGTCCAGAGAAACCATTCTTAAACTGTTTGGTTGGACTGCCAGTAGACGACTGGCCAATACCAAAGAATGTCACTCCTAATCTTTCTTGGTTCATTACAAATCTCACTGAAGAATGGGGCATCTGGACCAAGTTTCTCCCTATAGCACCCTATGTACCTCAAGAATTGGAAATCCTTGGCTCAGTGAAAATGAATTTTTGTATAACATTTGCTTTTCCTCAGTCAAAACAAAGTGAAGTTAAAATCTCGAATGCCACTCCATTTCATGCATTGTAGAGAAATGCGACATCTTGGTGCAATTTCACCTCAGTCTCACATGCAGTACCCAACCATGTCCCTTTGCAGTTACCACAGGGGATCTTTCTCCTTTGTGGAGACAGAATTTTGCCTGCCATTCCATCAAATGTCAAAGGTGGACCATGCAGCATTGGGAAACTTACTTTGCTGACACCTAACATGAAAATGGTAGAAGAACAAAAATATAGGGAAAAGAGGTTCATCAATCAGTATAAACCTGATTGTGATGACAACTTTAAAGCCTGGAATTTTGGAAGGAGATTCGCAGCAGCTCTCCTTCTGCCCCAAGCTGCCTCAGGAGCAGCCTTGAAACAACTATATCAGTTAGGTTGTTAGCTGAGTAAGCAATCTCATGCCATTTCTCTCACACTGAGCGATTTGTTAACAGATGTTCAGAGTGAGAGGTGTGCAACTTTGCAAAACCATGCAGCAATAAATTTTCTTTTGTTAGTACATGGGCAGGATTCAAGGGCTTTGATGAAATGCGTTGCATGAACCTTTCAGACCATTCAGTATCCATACACCGAAGTATACAAAAATTGCAGGAAGGCGCGGCCAAACTCCAAGTTGAGGAAGGATCATGGTTGAATGATCTGATTGGAGAATTGAGCCTTGTACCAATGTGAAGAGAACTTTTGAAAATAAGCATTTATGCCCTGGTTGTTATCATAATCCCTTTGGTATTTGTGCCTTGTCTACTTCAGTGTGCCAAACAAAGACTTGTCAATGTTGTCAAAGAGGTCTTTTTGGCTCAAACAAGACGGGAAGATGTTGGAACTTTGGAGGCTGAAAGCTTCTAGCTGTCTGAACTTGAGGGTGCCAACCCTCGACTAAATACCTCATTTGACCTGAGACCTTGGAAAAGACTTCAAAAATTGAGCGATGGTACAGAAACAGTGTGCGTGTGTAGTTTGGATAGTATTGTGTGATCTCACAGGGTGAAAAACTTAGATTTGTGCCCTCATGGGCACATGGAAAAAAAACTGCTGAGTTTTTATACCACACTGAGATTATAGTGTGGTATATGGGAGCCAAGATGGAGAATCCTGGGTCTGGGTTAGCAGTCTTTTTGCACCTTCTTCTTCTTTCTTCTTCATGAATCTGGGTGGTTTTCTCTAATTGGGTGAAAGATGTGCGCATTGCGGGTTTTAAGTGATCATAATTGGCTTAGAAGCATAAATAAATAGATGTCAACTGTTTATTGCATAATTGGGGCTTAGCCTAGAACGGACACTGTTTTACCTCACTTTTTTGGTTTCTTAGAGAGAGCTCACATCTCATGAGTTTGTAGTAGATAAGGGTAATAAACTTCAAAGTGAGATTTCAAAAACAACATCTCCTGAGTTTTATGCTCCCTGAACTTGGAGCAAGAAAGAGCCAAGAATTCCAACACCTTTCAGATGGAAACATGGTAAAACTATCATCACTTACAGTTCTTTGAAAAACCACAGGATGTTTCTACCTATTTAGTTCTTTTATCCCTCACAAAATAATCAAAAATGTGACACAAACACAGCCCACAAAACCCAAAAGATATATATCTCATTTGGAAATCAGGTTTGAAAATAAGATTATGCAAAATCAAAATCCTGGTTTATACAGCACAACAGAAATCCTGTTTTGGGAATACAATTTCTAGCAAAAACTAACTTTTGCATTCCCTAAAGGTATTATTTGCCTACTAAGACAACAGGCTACACAGCCAGCATGACTTGCTTTCACCTGACTTGCTCTACAGATGCACCCACCAGCATTCTGAACAGCCTTCTTCCCCACATAATGAAACATACCGGTGGCTCCACAAAGGATAACTTTCTTCCAGTTTTCTTATCTTCGTGTTTTACTGCTGCAGGTTTTGCTTTTTCTTTCTCTTTTGCCTTTTCCATTCTCTCAAGTTCCTCCATATAGGCATCATAGATAAACCACTGAGAGACAGACAGAGGCAGGATTTATCAGGACCTGATCATGGTCCTGAGAACAGCCATCTACATTATCACAAAAATATGACAGTCATCACAATAGTACCAGTGTTGCTGGAAATAGCTGAACATCTGTCTTCTTGTACAAAAAGTGAAGAGTTGAGGTCCAGGATTTTTAAAGCATGATGGGGCATGTCTTATTTTAAGAACATATTACTGCATTCTTAACAATTTCTTTCCTCCAACACTAACATGCTGCTTTGACTCTGTCCATACCTTTATTTTTGCAGGACTTTTTATTTGGATAATTTACCAGTGTTTAATAGGAAACATGCATTAAACATTTGCTTTATGACATTTCTCATGTGGCGCTGGAAAATTAAATTGTAGTTGCTTAACACAATTTAAATTTGGGCTCCAACTCTGCAGCATATGATCAAATAGAAACTGAGAACAGTTTTATATCTTCTGCTATGCCACATGCCACATGTCTTACTTCAGTAGATCCAAAAGTAATTTCTCTCGAGAATTATTCATTAGTATTGAAAACCTAGTATTGTATCTGAAGCAGGTTTATTTCTTTCAGGACAAAACAAAAGGCAATCCAATACATTAGTTTAGGATAGGGAGTATGATTCAAACATAGAATATAAACTAAAACATTGGAATAAATGTAGCAGAACTCTTAAAAAAACCCAACTGCGTTGTGTTGTAAATTTGCAGGCGGAAATGAGTTGGAAAGATGTTCCAAATATCAGGGAAAGGATAAAGAAGATGAGACAATTATGAGAAGGAGTAGAACGGAAAAGTTTGGAATAGGAAATTGGAGGAATAAGAAAGAACATAAAGGAAGAAGAGAGTCAAAGGAAAGAAAGAGTTTACGTAAAAACACTATTTTAGACCCGCTGAAAATTTCAACAATATAAAAAGAATCAATGGAAAACTTTTCCTCTTAGCTTTCAAACATTTAATGCAAAATCTTTGTCAGGGGCTAATTATCTTAAAGACGTCTGTTCTAGGTGTCAGGACATCTCACTGTCAGAAAAAAAAAGGCAAAAAAACTCCAGGTGGAGGGAAGGAAGATCTCAGGCCAATTACTCTGTAATTTCAGGTTCAGGAATAGAATAGATTACAGTTTTTAACCTTCATTCCCCTTCCTATCATTTTCCTGTAACAGCATTTTTTATGTTGCTGCCATTATGTTACAGTGTCTTCTTCTGTTCCTCTGCTCACTGGCAACAAAACCATATTTTCAATACCAGGTTGATACACTAGTTTGAAACAATGATTATATCTGTGACAAACACAATGACATTTTACAAATATCTGGGAATTAATCAGCAGAACTGACTGGACTCCCTTTCCACTGAAAGCTGTAACATATTTCTTGTGTGAAATTTCATTCAAAATATTATATTTTTTTTACATTTTTAAGGGGCACAGAAAATGCTACAGAGCCTTTCATCATGAATAGGCACATTTCTGCACATAAAACAGAGTTAGGTCTCTTGCAACAGGTCTTCCATGTTCCTTATGCAGTAGTTCTTATTTGGTTCAGCTTTGGGCTTTAGAAACCTGCTTTTTCATCGAGCTAAACTTAGTCAAAGTAAAAACCCAAGTGCTGCACATGCCAAATTCTTAACAATACTCTAAGAGAGAGAGCTATGTCCCTAGAGCAGCCAGTACCCCGCAAGCTGCAGCCCACCTCTTGCTGACCCCAAGACTTTTCTCACCCTGTAGTTTCCCCATTTCCACTCACTTAAGACTCTCTAAAGCACACAGATGAGGGGGGCTGACAAAAAATAAACCGGTGAAAAGCAGAGACACTTAACGTTAGAAATATAAACCATGAGCAAGTTCCCCCATTAAAGCAGAAGAGAGGGTCAAACGAGTCTATTGTCAGATTCAAACCAGAGATCAAAGCCACAGTAAAGGAATTCATTCCACTGCAAGGAATGCAAACACAATAATTCAGTTTTAACTTTCTCACACCTCAATTTCCAAAATATATTCTAAAACAACTTTAAAGATAAAAAGGAGATAGATATAGACATACCTGGTTAACATTTTCTGAGAAAGTTTCAAAAGGTGCAGGGTCAGTTTGATAGCCTTTTTCCTGAAAAAAAGAAAAAGCATGAATAAGCATAATCTCAGCACTGAAGGTCTCTGCAGTGACATAGTCCAGTTGTGGAAACAGTCTGCATTAACAACTTGATATCCAAATGACTCCTAGGACACTGCACAGCACTATTGGTGATCATGCAAGTAGAAAAAGATTTTGTTATGGACCAAAAGAATGTTCACAAGACCTTCTGATTTTCGCCCACGTACTTCAAATATTTCAGTAGTTAATTTTGAAGGAGTTCAAAATTTTTTTCACCTCTACCATTTGAAATGTTCTGGTACCAATTATGGTACCAGCTATGACATCCTACCATACTTGAAAAATTTTGTTCTATATATTAAAAAGCCAGTTGGATACAATAGTCAGAACAAAAGAACTGAACAGAATGAAATTTATAAATAATTCATCTGATGCTACTGGAATAATATTTTTACCATCTAATATCAACATTCTGAAATAGATTAATCTATTTCTGTGAAACATTCCTTTAAAACAACAGCATCTTCTTTCAAAAAACTTGTGTCAGAACATTTTTAAGAAGTTGCCTGTAGCATTTCACTGACCTCTGAAAGGCAGACATCTCAGAGGCAGAAACTGCACATCCTGTACAACACATAGCAGTACTATGCAGCTATTTAAGGCCTATATTCTGCTTTTAAAGGTAGAATCATACAGAGACACACAAGCATCTCCCAGTAAAATCACTGGGAAGAGAATATACAGATCTGGGAACAAAGAAATAAGAAATACCACGGCTTCCACTGGGATTTTTGAACAATGTCAAATCTTAGTTCAAACTTCATAGCAAGCACCCCATTGCTGGACAAACTCTCCTGAGATCTTCTGTCTCCAGCAGCACAGTAACTCATACAACTCTCCGAGTCCATCATATGTAAAGACATCTAATCCTACGTATAATGGCTGTAAGGCAACAGTCAGGCTCTTTGGGGAAATATACGCTCCACTTGTAGCAAAGAAAACAAAAGAATTTTCTCTCTGAAACTTGTATCTCTGATGTAGGAAACTCCTTTTTGAGCACTCTGTCAGGAGCCTAGATCACCAGGACCACTCAGTCAGAAGGCCCCATGAAAACATGGTCACAGGGAATGGCTGTAGGTTTGGCAAAAAGCTTAGGGAAGGAACATAAGGGTTTGGGTGTGTACCTATTGGAAAGTGCATGCAGAGTGGGAAGGAGATGTACCATGTGCAAGAAGTACAGATTTGTCACACATAAATTGGTTACTCTAGTACCTGTGCTTAATACAAGCGCAAATACATTTGTCCTTTCAATATATGGGCACTTATATCAATGCTCAATTAATAAGAATTGAAGTACAACACCATGAAAGTACACAGTGACAAAGAGAAATTGTTTTCACACATTCCAAGTACTCAGCTGCTACCCTAACTTTGCCCTGTACTTTTTAGAGAAAATAGACTGAAAAATATAATATTCAAATAGAGGCTTAAGGATTTACAGTAGCATCAAAACTTTTTGAAGGCTGTCCAAGTGTTCTTGAGGAAAGAAATTTTCTGTCACCATTTTCATCACACCAAATGTTTTACAATAATACATCACTATACCTTTTTTCTGAATAGTACCAACAGATCACAGGATATGATACAAACACAGGTGATCTATATTCTCTCTCAAAGTAAAAATCTTTCAAGTCACTGAAGGAAATAGCAATGTACCCGCAGAGGATTGTGGTATGTAGCTGAACCTCTTTCAATGAAGTTGAACTGGTTTGCAAGCTTCTTCTCTGGCACTTTTGGGGGAGGAGGCTCTTCTGCCTCTTCTGCCTCTGCTGCCTCAGGTTCTTCAGCAGCTTCAGTTGTTTGTGCCTCCTCTTCCTCTTCTGCAGCCTGCAAGAAAATACAGCAGTGACTCCACCCCAAGAGAACCAGTCATCTCTTTTCTTCTTCTCAGACTGCTGGATTTCTGCTGCCTTGTGAAGGAGACTGTAACTGAAGATTCAAAATTAGGAAACTTCCAGCAGTCAGATCAAAGAGATTCTGAAATCATATCTGAATGGGAATACAGACATTCAGGAACTGAAATTACTTTAAAACAAAACCTGACATGAGAGAGATGATATGGCACAATTGCCTTTGGTAAAATGGACTCAGGGGACCAGAAGATTTTGTTAAGAGTCCCATTATCCTGTGTTTTCATTTCCCTGCTAGAGAGTAAGTTTCACCTGAAACTCTGACACTGTGTGGGTTCTATGTGGATAACAACAAACTTCTCACAGGCTACTCCTTTCCTATCAGCCAACTGCCTTTAAATTGGGCCACTACTTCTTTCATTCAGTTATGCCTGCTGCTTTCACCCCCCTCCAGATACTGTTTTTCACCAATGGACATACTGTCCAGGAAGATTCCAGATCCCAGCAAATTACACTTTATTTTGATATAATATCTGGATAAAGACAGATCTGGTATGATCCCCCTACTCAGTTTCTACATCTGAAAAACCGCAGCAGGACCACAGCTGCCCAGCAGAACCTGAAGGTTCTCACTGACATTTCAGACATAAAAGAACCAATACAAAAGCAAACCCATTTTATGGTAATGTAATTTAAAAGCTAATACTAAAAATCAAATGGACTGCTCTTAGCTGGCTATAGAGAATTACATCAGCATCTCCTGTGGGTTCTTCATCTTTAGTCTCTGTCTCTTCAGTTGCCTCAGCAGAAGCCTCCACAGGAGCCTCTTCCTCCTCAACAGAAGCCTTTTCTGATGACAGAAAGGATATGTGAATGAGCCCAGAATAACAGGACATTTTATCCAATACTCTACAGATCCTCTGTCTTCTGGAGCATTGATATATATATGTATCCTTTCCTAATGCTGTATCATTAGACAACACAGTAACAAATTCCCACTTAGGAGAGCAACTGCTTGCTCAAAGCCACAAAAGGTGACAATGGTATTTCTAGAATTCATCTGCAGTACTTCTGGATGAACTGAAATTAAAAAAATAAATATTTTGACTCAGAGCAAACTTCCGTAACCCATTTCTGTTTCTGGCTATCCCCTCAGCTCTGGACCTTTCTATCCTCCACAACTGTCTGCAGTTATGTGCAACTACTAAGTTTTCAAGGCACACAGAACACCATAACATGGTTGTTCTTATTTATATGGGTAAAAATTAATATAGTCTTGTTAGAGAATGATGGATGTCTACATCCCAGTCACAGCCTTGACTGTGTAGCCATGCTAGCTAGTATCGAGACACTTGAAGCTAATTGGTTTGGAATCTACGAAAAGCACTGCCAAAAATCCATGATTTAATGACATTGAAGATCCCATTAAGCACTTTGCCCTACTTCAAATCATCATGCATAGTTTGTTAAGTGTAAAATAAAGGAGGCACTGACTCTCAGAAGTACCAAGTAAGAACTATTCTCAGGAGCTTACCTAGTGTTATCATTATGCCTGGCAGTTACTACCTTGACAGAACACACATTGTGACAGAAATTCTCTCTTCACAAACAGCAGAAATACAATAAAATCACTAGCCAGTACGTCCTTCCCCACTGAAAATTTAAACCTAGAACTCTTTGCTAACAACAGAACTTTCAGTCTCTGGTTAACGTCTTTTGTCTGAAGACCTAAGATTGTTGATAGTAGCTCCAATCAAATGTCCAAGTAGTTCAGGGTTTTGTATCTCACATTGGCTGAAAGTAGATGTCTTGATAAGAATTTAAGAACTGGTCAATGCATGTGATAGTTTCCTGAACAATCACCCAGATTCCAAACATTTCTGCTTTAATACTTTAAATCATGTCTGAAACATTCAAAGCATGATAAGTAGTTTAGACATGTATGTCCAACTAATGGTAGTGAAGGATGTTTAAAGGACACTAAATAACTTTGCAAATTTCAGTGTTAGCATTCAAATGACTCAAAAAACACATCATTTTCTAGACTGCAACAAACATTTGGCTGATTATTTTTCTACTTTTGATTGCCAACAAGGATGCAAGCCAAAGTAGGAGCTGTTTAATTCTATGGTAATGCAGCATGATCATTCCATTGTGTTGAATAAGAGGAACCAGTGCCTATCTGAAAGTTACTGTGATTTCAGACAATATAGCTACCTGCTTCAATGCTTGATCTGATACTCTGGCGTCTGCCTTCATCTGAATCTTTGGGTACCAAATATCCATTCAAAGTGAAGTGAATGGCTGTTTGATCCATATCATCCACTAGCTTGTATGCTTGTTCCTACAAAAGAAAAACCCAACAAAATCATAGAACCATAGAAGCATAGAATCCTGGAATGGTTTAGGCTGGAAGGGATCTTAAAGAATGTCTTGTTGCAACCTCCCTGCACTGGGAAGGGATACCTTCCCCTAGCCCAGGTAGTTTAAAGCCCCATTCAACTTGGCTTTGAACGGTCCCAGGGTTGCAGAATCCATAATTTTTCTGGGCAACCTGTTCCACCATCTTCACAGTAAAGAACAGCTCAATCTGTATAATTTAGTTTTGAGCTGCACCTAAAAGCAATCAGAAGCCACTAAAGAACACAGACACTTCAACACTTTCTTCTTACATATATGATTGCTAACTATGTCAATAAGAGCACAGCAATGAGCTCACTTCAGTCACTGTGGAGAATTTGAAGATATGGATTACTGGTCACCTGTCTATATACCATAAATATGGAAAACTTCAGCTCCATAAAGAAGAGAAGGGTTTTATTTGATTCCGCAAGACTGATTTCCTTTCTCTGGAATCATGTAATGACTGGTCAAACAAGTACAGTAGCACAGAGGTGAGACAGACTTGGGAATATTTCGCTTGGTTTTATCTTCTCTTAGGTGTTGGTTTTGACAGGGATAATTTTCTTCACAGTAGCTACTGTGGAGTTGTATTTTGAATTTGTGCTTAAAACAGTGCTGATAACATATGGATGTTTTGGTTATTGCTGAGCACCGCTTGCGCAGAGTTCTGTTCCCCACCCCACCTCATCACTAACTCACCCATCTGACCACAAGGATATTCCATACCCTATCGTGCCATGCTTAGCATATAGATCTGGGGAAAGAAGAACGCTGGGGGGAAGAAGAAGAATGAGGGGGAAGTTTGGAATGACAGGCTGTATCTTACCAGGTAACCACTGACATGGAGCCCTGCTTTCCTAGGGATTGCTGAGTATCTGCCTCAAGTGGTGAAGGAATTCCTTGTTTTGCTCTGCACAGCTTTTGTGCAAAGTTTTTATTATTTACATGTCTTCATCTCAACCCATGAGTTTCTTCACTTCTACTCCTCTGATCCTCTCCCCTGTCCTAGCATGGGAGAATGAGTGAATGGCTGTGTGGTGCTTAAACCACAACACTTCTCTACAGTTGGGAATAATTCAATGCCAGAGTTGGAGGAGCTGTCCCCATGCCCTTTCTTTTAGGGTGTGTAACCCTTCTTAGGGAGAAGTGGGAGGCAAAGCCATCACTCCACCCTTCCCATGTGACTGCCTGTGTGTCTGGCTGCATATGGTAGTGGGAGAAGGTGGCTCCAGGGTAACACAGTGTGAGCCCTGCACACATAAATGTGAAGGTGTGACTCTTAGTTATTTTCTGTTGTTGTCTGTTGCTGTCTGTTGCTCACTTCTACTCATCATGAATAAAGCTTGTCAGTGATTTCACAAAACATATTTCTGAGCTCTCCAATAAGTCAATCTTCACGTCTGGATATTGCAGCATAATTCTTACAGACTGAGAAAAGCCTTGCCTTTTGTCCTTTAACCACCACAGAAAGGGAAAAGTAACTGAGATTAGCTGCATTAATTACCTTCACTGACAGATCTTGTTCTGAAATTGTGATATCCCACTTCAAAATAAATGCATCAATGCTTTTAGACTTTTACCCTCTATAAAAACCCTTTAATAACCATTGGCAGTAAATACGTAATAAGATGTAGCCACATTAAAAGAAAATTTACCTGGTTATAAACCAAAAAACCCACAAAACCAATTAATTGTAAAAAAATACAGTTTTATGGGTCATGTCACACTTACTTTAAAGCTGAATCTGACGATATCCTGGGGAATATGGGGATTATTAGCTGTCAAGGTACGTGTAACTTCCTTTTTTAATTCCTTTGGAATGGAAACAAAATAGTATTGTAAATAAAACTTCACTACTAGTACCACGTACAGCAGCAAAAATCACCATGTTTATGCTCAGTTCTGCGATGTTCAGTGCATTGCAGATATCTCATGTGCAGGTGATGCCACCACAAGTATAGTGCTTGAGGCCAACTGAGCCAGTGCTGGCTCAGAGTGGAACCCAGAACAGTCACCCTGCTTCCTACCACAGTATTTCAAGGGGCTTTCTTGACTTTAATGCTTATCTAAGATATGGCAGCACTTGAAAAATGCTAGCTGCATTCTGTAGGGTGTGACAGACAACTCGTATCTTTAAAATTTACAGTGTCCAAAAATAAACAATAAGCTTAATAGGAATACTTTCAGGATTGACCACTGTGAACAAAAAAAAGTACTGCTGTTAACTATTTTTACTGCCTGAGTTGGGGGACATACATAAAGCTTCTCTTTCACAGCTAGTTTAAGGACAGGGAACAATGCTGGAGTTTTATAAGGCAGTGAGAAGAGAGAAACAACTGGGTGACCAATTGCAATGCTACTGAACCAATCTGGGAGGAAATAGCAATAAAATTGTAGGACACTTCCCTGTCCTGTGTTTTCCACAGAGGCACCTAAAAAGCTCAGGGTTGGCTCTGGGTCCTCCTTAACTGAGTGAAGCCCCAGCCCCATTTTTCCTTTTGGATTAGTTCCGGGCAGTTACAGTGTTTTAAGCCCAGAACTAGGTTTCAAAGCACATTCTCCCTATTTTCCTGTTGAAGCCATTTCAGTTGGTACTGCAGACACTGTACTTCAGCAAGTACTGGAGTTTTACTCTTGCAGAATTTCCTCCAAAATCAATGAGTAGGCTTCTGCTTACAGAGTTTCGTACACATCTCATGACAAGACAGGCATTGCTTTACTCACAGCTTCAGTCAGATCCAGCTGATCTGGGGATCTGACTACAGCCCTTGCTGACCAGTCCTCTCCTGTTTCAGGAAAGTCACCTTCATCCTAGAACAGGAATGACAAGCTCAGTAATGCAACAAGACTCTGACAGTTTTGCTCCTTGCCAAAGCAGCACTTCTTGAGGCACAGAGCAAAGAGATAAAAACAACATTCCCCCACCTATCTTTGCTTTAAGCAGAGCAGAAGAACATAAATGGCAGGCTAAAATCTGAAGATTTTCATATGGCTACACTTGCCAGCAAGAGTTCAGTGGGTTGAAGGAGCTGCAGTCTGAAGAGAATTCTGCCCTGGCACAAAACTGAATTAACTCCAATAACAAAACTCAAGTAATTCCACTCCAATCTCAGTATAAAAGTTGGCAATTCTGTTTCCCTCACCACATAAGGGTATTACATGACTTAAGGAATACTCAAGGGCACAAGCCAAGAATCTGCAATTACTCCTGACGTGTTATTCTATAAGCTACTCTTAGAATTTAGTTTGAAATACAAAGCTTCAGGGATGTGGCTTCTGAAGGAATGTTAAGCAATTTCTCACAAAGACCTCCATTCTCCAAACACCAGACTGCTGCTCTCCCTGGGCTAGCATTGGGTTGACGTCATGATATAAGGTCATGAAAAAGAAAATGAATCACTGCAGGAATAAATTTCAATTAATTGTCCCTACAGAAAAAACTGTCAGAACACAAAGCTTCTGATTAAAGTGCTTAACTGCTCCAGGCAAAATTTCTCCCTCAGTTCAAAATGTGTAATGAGTTGATTTAAAATAAATCAATCATTGTTGTAAATACAGTTCTCTCAGGCCCAGGCCTGCTAACTTTACAGCCATAAAAAGCTGAGGATGAGTCCACGGTGTAAATACAGCTTATGGCTGAAGCTATAGAGGTTGGATGCAGCAATGCTTTCCTACCTGCAGAGCACCACAAAGGTTAAAAGCACAACACTGTATCAAAATGTGCAGTGACTGAAAGTAACAGAGAATTTTGCATATTCCAAGAGCCCAGGGAAAGTCACAGGCTGCAGCCTTATTTCTTTCCCCAAGGAAGCTGAAATGAGGCAAGCTGTAAGGAAGGTCAAACACTCTGATGCACAAGAGATGATGACTGTAGAACTGTTGTTTGTGATTTAATGCTCCCCACCCGAACACCTGCTTGTAGGACATTTATCATACACAATTTGATGCCAATTAGTTCAGTGGCTGTTTTCCCAAGAGAATCAAATAAGAAGTATGGTGGTTTTAACATTTTTATATATGATTTTCATTTAAAAGTAAATAACTTTCCATTTTAATGGTGAAAAGAGGAACATTTAATGAGACTGTGATTTGTCTCAAGAAAGTGAAAAGCTGTTTATCAATATACCTGTTTAAAGGCATGTAGATTGTTCTTTCATCCCTGTCAACTGAGCTAAATAAGAGGAAGGTAGATTAAATCAGGGTATTCTAATAATTTATTTGCCCAACAGTAGAAGCATTATCATGAGTCAAAGAAGGTAAGGCTATTTTCCCTAAGGCTTGTTTTTCTCTAAAGCATTTTCTTTGTTAAGTGGGCTATACTTTGAATTTTCTGAACTGAGCAGGCAGTTTTCTCACAGTCTGAGTCAGGTTGTATTTTGGAATTTACATCCCAAACATTTTATTTTAATATTTTCATATTGCATTTTACCCAAATTGTGCTTTTGTTCCAGGTGATATTTTTTGCCCTAACTTGCTGGTGCATTCCCTTTCTCAGTGGAAACCTACAGCAACCTCTTACTGCTAAATCAATTGATATTTTACTAACTTTATACGATTCAGACTAAATCTTTTTTGCATCTCATAGCTAAAATAAGGGAAAAGCATTTTGTAACACTTGAGAATCTTACCTGTTTTTTATATCCAGCTTTACCAGCTTTACCAGCTTTTCCTGCCTTTCCTCCTGAAGGTCCACCTTGGCCCTAAAGTGAGAACACATCAAATGTAAACTTTCAAAGCACTTTTTTTCCAAATTTAACCAAAGCAGAATAAACATTTATCCATTAGCAAAGGCATTGCCAAGGCGATCTGATGATAATTGGTTTTAGCAGTTGCACAGATTTCAATTAACATAATCTGAAGAGCCACCTGTGAATAAATATCTGCAACAGTGTTAAGATCTGAAAGTGAGACCAAAGGAAACCTAGGGCTATGAGTGCACCGTAAGGAAGCAGCACAAACCCTGACCTGTTTCTGTCTAGGCTTAGGAAGACAGGTGTCTGCCAGGGAAAGCTGGAGCTTCCCTTAGAATGGAGAATGTAAACCCCCTCCCTCCAAATTATTATNAAAACAGGCTGTCCTGGTGTTCCTGAGTACTCACTGTTTATCTAGGTAGGGAAAGGTGGCTCCCCTCACTGCGTGGTGCACCTCACAAGGGGATGATGTAACATTTTCAGCGATGCAATGAGCCTCAATGGCCCATTAGCAGAA
>VYXD01007589.1:52456-70326 GCA_013397195.1 Hylia prasina
GGGGCCGTGCTGTGCCCGGGTTGAAATGACCCCGGTGCCGAGGGGGTCGCGCACCGCCCCCCGGGTGTCGGCGCCGTGGGCGCGGCGGTGCCGCCGTTATATAACGGGGTGTTCTGGGCGCTGCTGCTGCCGCCATCCCCGGCGGGCCCGGGGCCGCTGCTGTGTCATCCCGGGCCATCCTCTTATCCTACCTCTCGTTCTCTTCTTGTACTCCTCGTCCTTCTCTTCCCCCGGTGTGTCCCCGAGCGCCATCGGTAGCAGAAGCGGGCGGGGGCGGGCGGGCGGCTCCGCTCCTGCCGCGCTGGAAACGCCGGTCCTCCCGGAGCAGCCCGGGGTGTTCTGCCGCCGCCAGGCAGGGAATGGCCCGGGGACGAGGGGGAAGCTGCGGAGGGGCTGGGGAGCCCTGTTGGAGGCGCTGAGGACAGATGGGCTTTTAATTGACTTTTAGAAGATAGGTGAGGTCTAGACGAGGAATGGGCGGTGTTTGTTCGCATCCCTGTCTGGGAGGTGCGGGGAGATGCTCTCTGGGGACAGCAGAGCTGCACGGGGTGGATGTGAAGTCACACGCGCAGTGAAGCCGCAGGACCCTCAAGGAGGATGGTTTTAGCCTGCTTTCGACACTAAGCTGCAGAGGAGATGCTTATCTTGTGTAAAGTCCAAGTGTTCTGCAAAGAAACATCTCTCTCAAATTAGCTTTGCTCACATAAAATTTGTGTAAGGAAAGCAATCTGTGAGGGTTTGATGCCGTGGCATGGCATGTGTTTTTCATATCAGGATTTTTTTTACGTCGTAGACACAATTATACTCAATTAACGAGCTCTGAAGAGCCTGACATATTGGTTACACTACTACATGGGACCCTGAGAAGTCCTTGCACAGAAGGCAGTCTGAGGGCTCACAGGACTTTGCAGATGTGTAAGTGTAGAGTGGTCCTGGGCTTTTGATAGCTTCTGAAATGAGTTACGAGGGAAGGCCAGCTGGCTGGCAGCCAGGGGAAAGGCTAGACCATCATCAAGTAGTGCAAGGCTTCTTATGAGCGTGTAGCTGCATTGCTCCAATGCCACAGGCTTGTTTCTATATGTGTTGTGCCCCATCTGCCTGCCACAGGACTCCTGAATGTGTTTGCCCATTTCTGTTTTCTGCCTGGAAAAAATTCTCTTGTGTGTTCCTGTCTCCTTACTCCCATCTTCCTCAGTCTCTGCCTGGAGGTGTGTTATTAGTAAACTGGGACTTGCTGAAATACAGTTCATCTTGGCATCAAAGTGAAAGCTGGGTAACAGGATCTCTTGCTCAAGGTGTTGATTCATTTTGGCACTTGGAGTAAGTAGTTCCCATCTCAGCATCTGATTGTGTGAGACAGGCATATGAATTGTTTGGGAAGTTGGAAAGAACTTTAATGAAATACTTGCGCAGTTTCTTTTGGCAGCAGGCGAAGATAGGTTATTGACAGGTTTACGCTAGCACTGAAGCACTTTTGAGATCTCTAATATGTCAAACTATGCGTTTAAATATTTAGAGTTGATGTAAACACAACCTTGGGTCCTTGTTGCAGCTAGTGTTTGTAGGAAGTTAAGAGCACAATAAATGTCTTGTGAACAGAAAAGCTCTGCAAGGTCTACAGACTCAAATTATCCCTCAGTGGCAAGAAAAACATTTCTCTTATTGTGGGAGTGTTGATAAATTCTGCAAATAGGCATATTTTGTGCTGCATTCTGGGTTTGTTTTTTTGTTTTGGATGGGTTTTTTTGGTTGTTGTTTTGGGGTTTTTTTAGTTTTTGTTTTGGGGTTTTTTTGTTGTTTTTGTTTTGGGTTTGTTTTTTTCTGGTGTTGTTTCTTTGGTTTCAAACCTTTGTGGTAGGGCAAAAACTGTCCATACAAGCTGATGTGGGCTTGTTGTATTCCCTACTTATTGTTAGTGGTTTTTATATAGAAGACACAACAAATGTGACAAGAATGGCCATCTTTATTTGTTTTATTGCAGGCATAGTAGTGAAAGTAGCAAGTATGAAGAAGCTGCTTCCAGACAAAACATGAGTGGAAACTCCATGATAATAGTGGAAGAGTGGAATTTGCAGATACATGCATATTTGCATGAACACGAACCAGGCAGAATCCAAAGAGCTTCTCTGGTCCAACCCAGTTGTCATAGGATAGGATGGTGGATTGGGCAGCAGTGATACTAAGCTTAAGAAACAGTTTCCTTCAACATGGAAGAATTAGAAAATTTTCACAAAGGGTTTTAATACTTGCATTAAAAGCATATTTGAATCTGTGCTTCAGGGTTTCAATTATTTTCTAACTACTAGAGCTCATAGTGAAACCTTGTGGTTTTTGGGGTCTTGAGTGTTGGGGGTCTATAAACACAGTTGCTGTGACTGGGTGTATAGGATCTTTCCACAGGCACGGAAATGTTGACAATGGTCTCAGAAGTTGGATGTAGCAAGTTTGGTACAGCATTTCTGCTGGTTTCTCTGCTTTGAAGCTCCTGGTCTGTACTTTACAGATGGGGACTGGATACTTGCAAGAATCCTTGCAGGTCTGGGGTTTTTCTTATTAATGTGCTTGGGTAACAGAGTTCTTGCCAATACTACTGCATTGTGCCATTACCATTACTCTTTGTCTCTCACTCTCCCTCCCATTCTGTACCTTTAAGGTTGTGGTTTAAACCCAGTTAACAAATAAACCACTTTCAGCCTCTTGCTCACTTCCCTCCCACATCAGGATGGGTGAGAGATCAGACAAGTAAAAGAGAGAAAACTTGTGGGTTGAGATGAAGACAGATTAATAAGTAAAGCTAAAACCATGCACACAAGCAAAGGAAAACAAGGAATTCATTCACCTTTTCCTTTGAGGCAGGTGTTCAGCCATGCTCAGAGAAAAAGAGAGGGCTGCTTTATGAATACTTGGGAAGACAAATACCACCACTCCCAACATCTCCCATTGTCCTACCACTTCCCCCAGCTTTATATGCTGAGCATATGGTATGGAATAGGCCTGTGGTCAGTTTGGGTCAGCTGTGTCAGTTTGGTCCCATCTGTGTGCCTGCCTAACCTCTTGTGCACCCCCAAGCTCCTGGCTGGTAGGGTGAGAAACAGAAGATGCCTTGATTCTGCAAGCGCTGCCCAGCAATAACCAAAACATCCCTGTGTTAACACTGTTTTCAGCACAAATCCAAAACATGGCCCCATAGTAGCTACTGTGAAGAAAATGAACATTATCTCTGTCAAAATCAGCACAAAAGTACAGAATAACCTTATCATCTCAGGATTTACTGTCTTCTTCCCAGTTTAAAACTTTCAGTTCCAATGATCTTAGGGAGAGATGCAACAGTCACTCTTTTCCACATACAGAAAGCTGAAGTAAAAGTTTGTTTTTCACATGCTACCTAAAAGTCATTGTGACTTGCCACTGAAGCTGTATATTAAAAAAATGTTTCTAAACATTGTTCCCTGCTAAAAGCAAACAAAGAAAAGATGCCTTGCTTGATTTATAAAGTATACACTAGATGAAATATTTTTTCATCCTGTTCCAATGGAAACAGGGTGTCCCAGGAAAGCACTATTCCCTCTCAGTGTGTGACAGGTCCTGGAATGAGGTTTGTGAAGCTAGGTTTTGCTCAAAATCCTGAACTTCATGTCGTTGACGAGCATGCATGCTTTTTGAATGTGTGTTCATCTGATGGATAAAATGTCATGTTAGCTTTTCATGTCTTTATACTGAACTCCAGGATAACTGCTGCTGATCTGCTTGGAAACTATCTGACAGGCCTGCTGGTCTGCCCATCTTCAAAATTAAGATTGGCTTCTCTTCAGCGTGTAGCAGCTATACCTTTCTCAGAAAGTAGTCTGAAACCTTTCTGAACCCTTCCACCCTCCAGACCTGCTGCTGACACTTGCACTATTTATTGATCAGCTGTCTGTCAGGGATGATAGTGCATTAATATATGGTGTACACTGACTGTACATCCTGACAATCACCAGTGCTTTCTTTACAGAGCAGGGATGGAGAACCTGACGTGGCTTTTTGCAAAACTAAGTTCTTTAAAGCTGTAATGTGTCTGGTTGGGGAACATTGTATCTTTGACAGCCTTGTCCCACCATGGTGTGTGTTGGCTTCCCATTGCAAGGCTAAAGGCAGCACCCAACTTGTACAGGGCCAGCAGGATCTCTGGTTGCTGCAAGTTCTCTCTGCTCATAACAAGTCAGATAGGGATTATGTTTTAGAGCAGAGAAGCATTTGGCGTGCCGGTTGCACGTTGGCTAGGTCTGTCATAGGTGCCCTCCAACGCTTCACATTGGATGCAGTGATGTTAAATTAATAAGGTGTGCTGTCATTTTCCTCCTCTTTCCAGCTTGTTTGGATAAGCAATGTGAAGTCAGGCAAGCTGGCTTGACTCTGTGTGACCTCTACAAATGTGTTTTGAGAACTGCTGGGTAACTGATGCAGACCCAAAGGAGAGGTTCTCCTCAGAGAGAGAGCACAAGACCTAATGAGACAGAGTTGCTATGTGCAGATGGATAAGATGGCATACAGTACCTGCTAGTCTGGTTTAACCTGGTTAAACATTATCCAGTTGTCAGATGGGATGAGGCTCAGTGTTTCAAATCTCAGAGGGACAACACTACATTGCATATTTTGATATTGTGGTACAATTCTGTACATTTTTGCCCTGGAAGACATGACAGGGTGGTAACTGGCACTTGCACATCCATGTCATGCCTATCCATGAAAATGGCATTATTTGTTCTGATTCACATTTCTGTTCTTATATATTGGTCACATTTGGCTTCTATCCTAAAAATATCTGCTTTTTCAAATTAATATAAACTAATTCACAGGGTGTTTTGTTTGCTCCTAATGCTTGTGTCGCATCATCCATATCAACATGATGCAAGCTCAACTGCAGGAACTCTGTTCTGCTTAGATTCTGTTCATTTCCTTGACCTGTTGTGATCCTTTTGCACTCACAGAAAGGATCTTCTTTAGCTGCTGGGTAGTTGGTTATTTCCAGAAAAAATCAATTCAGGGTTTGCAGGGATGTGATGACGCCTGAAATTCATTATATCTGGGACACCTACACTTGGTACATATCTCTCTTGGCTGATGGAGTTGGTATTTGATGTCTTAACTTCCAACTAGTCAGTTTTTCTCAGTCTGTTGGTGGTGATGCTTTTGTTGTGATGATTTGTTTCTTCCAAGTTTTTTGCTGGGAAGGTTTCCTAGCAGAAAATTCTTATTGCAGTGGTAGATATTAAAGAGAGAGAGAGATGAAGGAAAGCTTGCCCAGTGAGGATGCTGCAGATGAAAAAGAAGTAAAATTCCATTTGAAATAAGAATGGCTGACCCTGTAGTTGTGTGTAGAGCCAACTTTTCTTCAGTACTGGAGTATCACCACACACTCACTCTCCCTTTGATTTTTAAATCTGTGTTTTGGATGGTTACCTAAACAGCCAAACCCTTAATATTTTTGTTAAAATGAAAGGCACTGAGCACAGTGCAGTAGGGTTGTGTCTTGAATCTGCTGGAACATGGATGCCTCCCAAGCCCGTGTCTCTAGCATGCACCAAGCCCTGGTTGGCATGTAATGGCAAACTGACAGGTGACAGTGTTGGATCGCACTCCCATAGAGCAACACAGGCAGTTTCTGTTCTTAGCTGAAAAATGAAAATAGCATAAAAGTGCTTTTGCTTACATGGCATCAGTACCACTTTTCCTAAGAACACATTTGTCAAAGTGCAGCAGCTTCAGTGGAGCTTTGACACAAACTTCTAAGATTTTGGCTCACTTTCTGAAAACAGCAGGAATGCAGTATTTCAGTTTCCCAGTTTTCAGCCCACATAAAAAATGGGAGCTCTTTCCAGAGAAATTGGGCTGGTGGTTCCTATATCTCAATCTGAAGCATCGTGCCTGGCCTGATTCCTTGCCAGCAGGGCCCTCAGGCTGGTAGCTCTAGTTATGATGATGACAGCCAAACTAAGGATTTTGTTCAGCCAAATCCTACTGCTGGCTCTTCAGCTGAGATGCCAAATCTGTACCAGTCCGGAAAATGTCAAATTGTCAGAAAATTTGAAGGTACAGAAGGTGCATTTCTTTACAGCTTTGTTCTATAACATCAGAAGAGAATAAAAATAAATTATATTATATACCAGATACTTAGTTTTAAAAAAACAAACTGTAATTTTAGTCAGCAGAGAGTATGAGTGCTCAGCATGCTTACAAAATCTGCATTCTTTATTTCTGCAAAATACTGCCTATCTCACCTTAAGAAAGTTGTGCTGCATGCCAAGATCTCTCTTCTAAAATGAGGAAAAACTGAAGAACAGAAAGCCAAAAGTAACTAAAACAAAAAGAAAAGCTATATCTGTAGGGGTTATAAATAGTATGTTAATATAACGAGGTCTGTAGTGCAGGTACACAAAACCCTCATCTTTCTAGAAGGAAAAAGCTTCTAAAATGAAAATGTCATCCTTTTATATATTCATTGTAATGTAGCCCAGGGGTTACACAGCTATGTTTTTTAAAATTGCCTACAGTACATGAGATTTGTAATGCTGCAGTACTATGGGTCCTGAAAAAGATTTCAGATAGTGCTGGTTTTAGTTTTACAGCTTTTTTTGATGCGCTGTCATGACATCTATAGCAGTGGCCTAAGGATTGCCTCCCTGAATACTTCAGCTTATTGGGATTCTGTCCTGGATCTTCCCTGTCCTATCTCAGGCCTGTGGTGTGGAGGTAAAGGAATATTTTTATTACCACCCCAGCCCAGGCTGAAACTCCACCAGTGAGATCCAGCACGGGCTCCCAAATTAAGGTGGTGAGGGATGTGCTGTTTTGAATGGAGGATGACCTATCAGGATTTGGGAGCATGTTCTGGCTGGCACTGTCTCTGCAGAAACATTGTTCCTTTTCCACTTCTTTGTACAAGCTCTGACTACAGTTGTGTCAGTCATATTTGGAAATCTCCTCCTGAGCGAAGAAAGGTATTTAAAGGGGGCAGTGAACTCTATCAACAATTAAATCTGCACAGTCCACTCTTGGGATTCTACCATCATTCCCAAGAGCTTGTTATCTGTAGTGTGATGCTAATACTTACTCAGACAGCAATTTCTGCTACTGCTCTCTCTGCCGGTAGGTAGTGAAGAGGTAGGTCTGTAAAGAGACAAGATGAGCAAAATTCCAGGGTGAGAGAGGAGAACAAGGCATGCCTTTAGTTCTGAAAGCCTTAATTCCAGGAAAGCTCTCAGTTTACCGACAGGGCTGTGACCTGTCCGGAGGTGCACTTTACTTTTGGTGAAATTGAAGCATGAACTTGATAAGGCTAGAGGAGGAGACCTCATCACCGGTTTATCTGTGGGGTAGAGGATTAAAAGCTGGCTAATGGCGGGACTTCTAGTCAGTCAGTGATGATGGTGTGCCTCTTCTTCTAGACATTTTAAGACCTTGGTGCAAGTAGTTGCCTTTCAGATTCTGCGTAGCTCAGTTATTTGTCACCTTCCACAGGCAGTCTGTAGAAATGTATCTGTACTTTCCTCTCACACTTGCACATGCCATACATCTTCAGTGATGTCTTGTGCCATTTTAAGTATAAGGTTCCCCCAAGGTTATTCTGTATCTGTCACTATAAAATTGACATTGTAGTGATGCAGCCACTTGCCACTAGTAAATCCATCAGTTCTGCTCAAAGCCTTTGTAGTCTGACCATTATTCTTTGAATTTTAAAGTGTCATCTTGTGCAGTGGATTGGTGTCCATTTTGTGGTAAGCAATCAGAAGCAAGCATTTGCTTCATTGGTTTGTTTCTGAGGATTACTGAATCAGAGTGAAGGAAATTGTAGGTGGAATTTTGCTTAATTTTGAAGAGCAATTGCTAGCAAATCTGCTCAACTTTTGGACACCAATCCATCACCAATTCACAGGATAGCAAGGTTTATCAAATCAGGAAACTTCTTCACAAAGAAATGCTCTCCTAAATATGTGTGGAGTATTAGGGCTGCATCCCAACTGCTTTTACTAGGTGAGTTGCAGTCATCTTAGTTGTGGGCTGAGAAAAGTGTCTTTTTAGTAAAGCTGAAGGTAGCACACATTGCTTTTGTTGGGAAGAGCCCTGGCTTTTTAAAGATGGGTAAGACCTTATTTCCTATACAGAAGGGAAAAGGGGGAGTACTGTTTGTTCAATCTTAAAAAGGTATTCCAGCTCTCCTGGCAAGCTGTCTAGTGGGCATGCAGCCTCTGCTGTGAACAGGTTATGTTGGTAGAACATATTTAAATTCTTCCTCAGCCTGCTAATTTCTACTGCATAGAACAAAGTTGTTGGCTATCAAATAACTGGCCACTGATTGACTCGTGTAACCCAGCACCGTCTGCCTACCAGAGCGCATTGTTTAGACTCTGTGTGCAGCGCTGAAGCAGGTAGAACAAACCTACCTCAGCTCTTTCCTTAGCATGCTTCCAGAATAATCTGTGTAACAGCTTTTCTGAGTAGCTGCTGTTTCACTCAGCATCCTGCACCATCAGACATGGGTTGTTCCTCCTTGGACATGGTATGGTATCTTGACTCATGCTTGTCTGACACTGCTTTTTCATAGTTTCTTTTCAGTTTCCTTTCTGATCCAACTCCCATTTATATGACCTATCTTTTGGGCTCTGCAGTGTTCAGTCCAATAAATCCTGTAGACAGTCTTTTCTTGAGCCAAGCAGAGAGCAATATTCTAATGATCATTTCTCTCTTGCATGTTTTACTGATTGCATGGGAATTTAGCTTCATGATTTAATACACCCATATTCAAGAAAAATGTTTACCTAGGTTATTTCTTGTTTCAGGTTTTTTCCTGTATGTGATCCCAGCTGAAAATCAATCTTGGTTCTTGCATCAGTATCAAGAGCTGCTTATGGTGATATAATTATTGTTTCCTTCCCTATCTGCTGAATTTGGGGCATAGTGGTTTCTGTTTTTCAGCAAGTTTGCCACAGGCATCAGAAGAGCTTTTTAGCTGGGATGAGATAGCGTGCTTTGGTGGTGGTCCCTCACGCTCCTTTCTTTCAAACAGATGTCTTACAGTTGGCCAGTAGATCTTTTTTACCTGATGGACCAAGCATCTTTAGCTGCCTTAAATGCAATTATATTTGTGTCTTCATCAGTTTGTCATTTCACTTTTTTTGCATAATTAACTAGGGTAATTTGACATTTATTGAGTTTCTGTGCTCATCTCTGTGATGGTGTTCTCAGACTTAAGAAACTGTTGCTTTTTCCCTTAAAGTGATGAAGTACTGCAGTCCTTGCAGAAGAGCACATTGGCAGTGTACTGCAGTATTGAAAAAGGACCTGTTGGTTAGACACACACTTGTAAATTCAGAAGAGATTCATTTACACTTGCTTAAGCTCTTTCATTAGTATTGCTTAAGTCATGTCCCCAGACAATGAACTGTTCTTGTTTCACTCTTTGGCTGATGTACCAGCCTTACAGCAGACTAATGATAGGACAAGTGAAGCAGATGGGACTTCCGATGTTTTGAGCCAGCGAGTTCTAGGAAAGCAATTTCTTGGAGGTTGTTGAAGCATGAAGGTCTAATATCTGTTGGAGAAGAGAAGGTAAGGGGATTCAAATGAAATGATGGAGTAATGAAGTAAAGGTAAGTGTAGGGCCCTGCACCTAGTGAGGAATATGTACCAGTACAGGTTAAGGGTTGAACTACAGGAAAGTACCTGGAGATGCTTGGTTAGAAATCTCTGATTAAAAAGACTTTTACCTGTAGTGTTTAACATAATAGATGAAAGTACTTATAATTTAATAATCACGGGTCTTATCCTCATTGGTCATGACTCGATTGTAGGGCCTAATTTCTAATACCAAACTTGTTTCATTGTCAGTTGTTGCAAGTAGCTTGATGTGTAATAAAAGACAACTTATAAAATTTCTGAAGTTTGCAGAATCGGAATAGCCAAGGAGCTGTTTGAGCAGACTGACCTGAGAAATGGGAGAGGGAGGGAAGGAGGTGTGCATTGCATAGGGCGCATGCTGTTAATTGAAATGAAAAAATGAATAGGAATGTTCCTAACCAGAGATGGCATTGCAGAGCTTTTGTCAGACAGGACCTTGTGACTGACGTGTCTAAAAACAATATGCTTCTTTGTATGAAGGCGTGACTTTTTTCCCCAACAACATGCGTGTGATGCAAATGAAAAATACAGTGTCTTTGATGGCCAAAGCAGACTCTCCAGCTGAACACCACATACAGATTTTGCAGTCGCTGCTTTGTCAGTCAGTGCATGGAAAGGGGTGATCATGCTGATGGAACAGAACTAGTGAAGGTTCAACCTTCCAGACTTCACTAGTTTGGAGCAAGGGCCTGAGGTATGCAGAGAAATGTGCAGTGCTCCCATGTCAGTGCAGGGCCCAGCTCTGACTGCACAGCCTTCTCTCTGCAGCAACACTTCCACTGATGCTTCTGCGGGACGTCTTTGTTCCAAAGGCAAAATGGATTAGCATAAGTACAGCCTGCGTCATCAAAATTATCTGGTGTCTTGTTAGTTGTGGCATTGAGCCCTAGTGGTAGCAAATGCAGAAGAATTATTTTTAAAGCTCAAGGTAATGCTCCATACCTGAACCTTGTTTCTCATAGGATCTGTCTCTGGAATACATGTGGAGTATGAGCAAGAGGTAGCCAAGCATGATATCCCTTGAGAAAGGCTGGGGGATATGTGGATAGGGTGGGAATGGAAGTGTGTTATAGAGCTTTCACAGGATCCATGTGATCTGGGAACAGCAGAAAAAGCTTTCTTTTGTAAGCGTAGAATTCTAAAACTTCAAAGGATCTTGCAGGAAAAATGTGTTGTAGTCCAGGGAAAGACATAACCATTCCTCTCTACCCCTACCAATCTCTTTTGGGCCTGTGGGTCTGTCTAGATCTCTAATCTAATTTTCCTTTATATAAGGGGGAAAAATGGGAATTGCAGTTCTGAGAATAGTAACAGGAACAGCATGTTCACAAGCTCTGAGGATGGAGGTCACCTAGCCCACTGGAGCGTGTAAAAACTGCACTTCATGTTGAGTTCTTGGCAGTTGATAAGCCAAGGAGAAACTGATGGCTTCTGATTCCATTTCTTTTAATGTGTGTGTCAAAAGTCAGATCAGCTTCCATTCATGATTGCTGCAACTAGGGGCAAATGGGTATTGTTAAAGGAGTTAGAGAAGTCCAGATCTTCTTGCAAATATGTTGTGACACATCTGTACTGATTTTAAGTGGCAGGAATTGCCACTTCAGGAGGCTAATGCAAAACCTGAAGATATAGTCTAGAATGCTGCAAAACATTAGCCATTCCTCTGCTGCTCTGATAAAATAAAATGTCATACTGCCCCTTGCTTTCATCATTTCCAGCAGAGCCAAACCCTTAGAAAGAATATCATAAAAGCTGTGTAAAGAATTTCTTGTACTTTTTGCAAAAATTAGGGCAGAGTGATTGTGAAAATAGCTGAGATTATCCATGCTGTGCATGTAAGAATTACTATAAAGAGATTATCTGGTTATGGGAGAATATTTTATTTGGATTCTGTAGCTACATGGAATTTATAATTCATGTTTTCTACAGAAAAGAAGTTCCCTTGTGCTGCAGAGGGAAATGTCAGATATGAGTTTATATTAACTCTAACGTTCTATATGTGCAACACTGAATTCTCAAAGATTAATCCCTGAATTTGGGGAGAAAATTTCTTCACATGGAGCCCAACCCAGTAAGAAAAGTTTGTCCCACATGGTTAACTGGTAGCACTTAAAATATTAGAGGTGCTTCTACAGCGACTTTTAGAGGAGCAATGCTTTCTGCTTGGTTTGTGATCATAAGCTGTGCTGGATTTAACAAATGGGTGAATTAAGTGCACACTTCAACTCTTTTCAGTGACTGGGACCCCAGTAGTTGGGTCTGCATATGAGATGGAGAACGTGTGTGCCATCTCTCTCTTCAACTACGATCTGAAAACCAGTATTTCGTGGTACTGACTCAAATAGCCCCAAAGTTTTCCCTTGCTTATCGAAATGATTACCCCTTGAATCAATACTTAGTACAATGTGCATAGTAGTGCTGGTTTTTGGGAAGCTTGGTGGCTAATGTCCTAGGACCCGGCTGGAGAGGCACAAGGTGCTCTTACTGGCATAAGAGGTGTGTGTTTGATGCTGGCTCACTTAATTTCCTCCTTCTTATTAAGCCATGGATATTTGACAGTGGCTGTGATTCTGAATGAGCATGGATAATTCTCTAAAAAAGTTGTGATTCCATCATTACAGATTTACTTGATTGCACAACGTCCTGACAGCATTTTGCAAATCCTCATTGCTTTGAGGGTCAAGCATTTTATTTCTGGTTTCTGATTCGTCTTTTGTGAAAGATTTGTCAGATTATAGAAATGTGTCATAAAGTTTTTTTCAATAGATATGTAAGACCTCAGAACAAGGTCATGATGCATTTTTGTTAACTCTTTTTTTCTAGGCCAGTAATTTTATGTTTTGAAAGATTTTGAAATGGCCACTGAAGTCTGGTTTACTATATTAATTAATAACTGTGAGAAAGCTAGATGCTTTTACCATAGGTATCCTGCCTTGGTATCTCAGTTGGTAGATGTTGCAGAAGCACCAACTGAGAGACTTTGCATAAATTCAGAACTCATTAACATCACAGGAATTGCCAGCAGTCAGTTGCAATGGTGATAACATGTTCATGCTGACACACAGAGAGCCAGNGCTGAGTTTTTATCCCCTTGATATTGCAAACTTGTTCTTTTGGTTTAGCAGGGTTGAAGAACTTTCTCTTAGTGCTCTGAAGCTGTACTGCAGGCTGTGGACTTAATTGACAAACATGACAAATCCTTTCATTTTTCCAGGCTGAAATCAGTTCATCCTTTTTATTATGCAAAAATAGAAGCACTCTTCCTGGGGCATTAATTCTGCTGATTGCCAGTGAAAATAAAACATTCAGCTTAACTGGTAAATCATATGAAATTTAATGGTGGTCACTCCCAAATTAGTATCCTGGTAATTTCAGCAGTCCTCATTTAGCACTTTGTTTTTTGGATTAACAAACACAATATGTCAAAATCAGTTTTTAGATGCATCTATGCTTGTTCTTCAAAGACAGAGCTGCTTCTCTGGCACACTGTAGTGCTGCCCATCCTGTATTGCAGTGCATAGGTGAATGTCCTTATGAATCTGTCATTGTCACCAGAATCAACTTCAAAATATTGTTATGCATGGGGAAATACCATCCTCTTTACTCGATCCATCCTCCATTAGTTCTGTCAGTTGCCATTTTGTATTGCTGGGTCAGATTTTTCAAAAGATGTTGTCATCCTGCCCTGAGTTTCCAAGTAAGTTTTGCTGTATTTGTCAGCATGACCTCCAGTTAATGCCTTGTAGCCAAAGTCTGTTGTAAGCAAACACTGCCTGAACTCAAGTCTCACTGTGCATCAGATGATGCAGGCAGTGCCTGGATGGTGAGCACACACACCACTAAACCAAAGCTGCTGGGTTAGTTTTCAGGAAGTTTCCTGTCTGAAGGATGGGACTGTGCTGTGGTCACTTGAGTGGTGGTGGAATGTACAATTGCCTTCAGAGGGCAAAAGGCACCTAACAGACATGGCTTTGATGGGGTAGAAACTATGTATGGATAGGACCCCTCCTTAATGGTGTCAACAGTTTAAGTTAGACACTTCTTACAGGCTGGAAGGACCAGATGCATGTCTTCTGAAGTTATTTTAAAACTACTTGCTCTTGTCTTGCAGAAACTTTTTTTTTTTAAAAAAAGAAACAACCCTGGAAGCTTATAAAAGCTTAAAAAGAGGAGTTGTTGCACTTGTCATACAAGGACAGGCTAAGAGAATTGGGATTGTTCAGCCTGGAAAAGAGAAGGGTTTGAGCTGACCTAATTGCAGCCTTCTAGTACCTAAAGGGAGCCTTCAAGGATGATGGAAAGAGCTTTTTACAAGGGCATGTGGTGGTGACTGGACAAGGATGAATGGCTTCAAACTGAAAGAGTAGGTTTAGATTAGATATTAGGAAGAAATTCTTTGCTGTGAGGGTGGTGAGGTGGGTGTCCCATTCCCTGGAAATGTTCAAGGCCAGGTTAGATGGGGCTCTGAGCAGCCTGGAAGGTTTCCCTGCCCAGAACGGGGTTGGAACAAGATGATCTTTAAGGTCACTTCCACCCCAGGCCATTCTGTGAACCTGTGATGACTCTATGATTTAACAGTTTCTGAGTATGTCCAGTTTCTACCTGTTAATATTTACATATATCTTGGTAATTCCTCTAAATAAGGGTGGGTGAGGAGAGGACTTACAAACCACTGAGGTTTATTTTAAAATTCTTTTACTGCTTGCTGGAGCGAAATAAGTGGCTCTGTAAACCTGGCCCTCTTTCGCTTTGGCAGATGAGCTGGAAAACCACCAGCTGTGTCCAGCTATTTCAGCCTAATTAATGTTTCTTGATTAGAGTTCCTGCTCTGAAACTCAACTGGATTTATATCAAAAAAGAGCAAAAACCTTATTTAGGGCATAGGGGTATGCTAAGCGATGAATGCCCAACAAAAAGTTCTAAATGGAGAACAGAGGTATCTTATGGGATGAAAGGATTGACGCCTCACATCTCAGCATCAATAATGGAGGGGAAGAGAGAAAAACATCTTAAAGATTCTTAACAAGCAGTTACCTTCTGGTCAGTGGATGTCTTAGTATTGCTTTACTCACCCATGGGTGCTGGTCTGTCTTCAGACCTGGCTGAAATATAGCATGATTTTCAGTTTCACAAAGCTAGTGAGCTGCTGATAAACCTGCACATCCGCCAGTACACAGAAGATCTGTGTCAGTCTCTTTATATACCTTGAAAAATCCAAACCAGATAACCAAAACCCCAAACCATTTCAAAGGGCTACATACCTTTGAGTAAGGAGGTAGAAGGCATTTTACTTGTTAAGATTGGACTCTGTCCCGTCCATGACTAAGTTGTGCTCTGTAAAGGACTGAAAAAACATGAGTAACCAACTGTCCTAGCCTTGATACGGTTTTATGTTACTCTGAGTAACTCCTGCCTTCACCACTATTTTTTATATGGGTTTCTCCTCTGTGGTGTGGATGATTTGATGCTGAATATATGTTTATCTTTCAACTTTTCTCACTGGTTTTCTTTCCCTCATGCCTCTGAAGTCAAAAAGTAAAAAATAAATGAGAAACCTTCACCATTTTGTTTTGTTCCAAACCTCAGCTGGCTGGTTTATGAGAAGAGCAACTTCTTTCCTTGAAATCTGCCTTATTATTATTATCAGGTTGATATGATGGAATGATTGAGATTCTTATAGCTGCCAGTGCATAGAAAATTGCTCTTTCATGTTGCTTTGAGTTATCGCAGTAGCTTCTTCTGGTAAGAAGGATGTACCTAGTCCTACTTGAGATGCTGGTCATCGCTCTGGTTTTTCGTCAGATGCTAGCTTTGGTACTGCACAAGCTTTTGTTGGTTACTAAATGTTTCCCTTCCAGAAGTATTTGTAGTGGGTGAAATATTAGAGCTCTAAGTGTCAGTGAAAGTATCTAAAAGTAATATTGCATGACATTGCTCTGGTGAAACAGAAAGATTTTCATAGTGCATTGGCTGGCAGTAATAGTGCATTGTAATAGACATTTCAAATTAGGGAAAACTGGTTTGTACATGTACACAGTAGTGGCTGGTTTCTGTCATCTTCAGTATGTGTTTAAGCTCAGTTTACACAAACATGTAAACTTAGCTACCTTGTCCCTGATGCTGCATTGCTGCCTGCTTCTGTCACTTATTCCACAGCAAGTTGTATGGTCACAGCCATATGGTTAGAGTCAGAGGTGACTTTGTGATCATAAGTGCCAGGAAACATCACAGGAAAGAGCACCAACCATCCCCAGTGTCAGCTGAATTATACTGCACATTGTGGGACTCTTGAGCTAAAGCTTTTGAAAACAAACCTGTAGTTCAAAGCCAGGTTAAAAGTTGCTGGTGAAGCAAGTGGCAAGGATTCCTTCTATTTGCCAGAGGAGTTGGTATTAGAAGTCCTTATCTCCCTCTCATAACCTGGACAAAGATTTCTATAGATTTAGCAATGTTTATGGTGCTGAGTTTGGACTTTTCTTGCTACAACTCGGCCACAGGGTAGCCTTTACTGTGCTGAATGCCCCTTGGATTACACAAGTAGCAAGAACAAACAGCCAATGTTGTTTAGAGTGCTTTCTTAAAAATATTTTCCCTGGCATTTCCAGAATGTGCCAACGGTTTAATGTGACACATCCTATTTTTAATGCGAACAGCTCCCTTCTGGATACCTAATGTTATCTAGAAAATGGGCAAGAGATACAGCAGCTTTCAGGGCTTGGTATTTAGATTGGAGAAATTAAGCTGCATTACAAGGTTCAGTGAACAGGAACGTGGACTGCCTCATGGTGACTTTGTTGCAGGCTTGCCATCTGGCTAATCATCCAGCGGATGGTGGGAGGCCTGTGAAGTGGTTCTTTTGCTACCTGCAGGCCTCTGATAAGTTTGGGTATGCGGGAGTACTTCATGTACTTCAGGGCATGCAAGGCAAAGCCTTCCTGCAAGCTGTTCTGCTGTTTTGGCATAGCAGGTACACACGTAACAGTTGAGAGTTGGATTCAGTGATCCTTGTTGGTCCCTTCCAACTCAGAATATTCTGTGGTTCCCTGTTTATGCTAAAAATTGTGCCAAAGCTCTATCCACTATGGTCTGCTAAAGGGATCAGTTATAAAATCAATGTAAAAATCCTTCGTCTCCAAATTGTTTGAGTCTGTTCTGTCTTTGAACCTGTCTCTACTAAAGAGCTGTTGAAGAAGGGGTGAACCTAGACACCTGGTGCTGAAGGGCTTCAGTTCTGTCCCAAAATGGGTGGAACATGAGTAAGAGTCACAGAAACATCCTGATGAGCCAAAATCAGTAAAATTTTCTGGTCAAGACAAGATACCTTTTGCCCAGACTTCCAGGAAAGAGTCCCATGCTTCTCTAGATTGTTCTTTGTAAAGTTTAAACTGTCTATGTGCAGTGATGAGTAAGAAGAGGGTGATTTTGTGGTGTTATACCACTGTATCTTTAAGTATTCCCATTTTTGGATGTTAGAAAAATAGCTTTTGAACCTGATAGTTGTACATAAATGTCAGTTCTGTGTCAAGAATAAACATCTGGTTGGATGTGCACTTGGTTAATATTGATTAAAATTGCAGTCTCACTTGAGCTGAGTCTGGCAATACTGCCCTTTTGTTGCCGTGGGCAACCAACATGTTGTAAACTCACTAAATATTGGATTTATGTTTCATATTTCCATTGTCTTTCTGGTACTAACAAGGTTTCTTCTCATAGATGAAGAGCGTTCTGACAGCCCTTTGAGGACACTGAAGCAATGCTAACAAGATCGGGGATTTAGATGTCTGCTCTCAATTGATTATTTTTTAAATGCCTTTCCATTGTGGAAGAAGTTTCCTGTTTAATTCTGTCTTTCCTTTGCTTCCTGGGGTGGTCAGGTGTTGGAGTCCAGGGCATCCCTTGGGTCGCCCTGGAAGGTCAGGGACCTCGGCAGAGATGTCTGGGACCTGAGCAAGAAGGTTTGATAGCTGTACAATGGGGGTCTGGGACCTGTACAGGGGGGTCTGGGATCTGTACAGGGGGGTTGGAGACTCTGGCACAGAGCCCAGGAAGACAGTGGCTTTGACTTTAGTCGATGGGAAAAGCTTCCAACACTAAGAGGGGAATTGCAAGTCACAAAGGTGTGAAAAGCAGTAGTGTAGTTCATCACAGGGTGAAAAATTCTGTAGGTTTGGATTTTTAGAATGGAGGTGAATGGAGACAAGATGGAAGATTTG
>VYXD01007589.1:70502-105985 GCA_013397195.1 Hylia prasina
TTCTTCTTTCTTCTTCTTTCTTCTTTCTTCTTCTGCTGTGATGGTGGCCCTTTTGGATTGGTTTAGACTAGAAACAGACTGTCTAACATAGGTGATAGGTATTGGTATTTTATTGTAAATATAGGACATGTAGTTCTTAGTATAAAAGGTTAACACTGCCCCAAGGTTGGGGAGTCAGGCATTCAGCGGCGACCTGAGAAGCTGCAAGAACCCAAGCAGGGCAAAAGAAAGAATGTACTAGATAAAAAAGAGTAAACAACCTTAAAAACCAGAGCCAATGAATCTTGACTTCTTTGGTATCAGGGGGCTTGGGAAAAGACTTTTTTCTAATATCTCAGAGGTCATTGCAACCCAAAGGAAACCCGAGAATCAGGGACAAACACATTGGAATTACAAAATGCTCATCTTCTGTTTTTAAGGGTGAAACATGGATTTACATTTCAGCAGTGTCTCTGAGGTTCTGGCAGGTCTCCCTGTGGAGACATTGGCCATCTCCTAAGAAACCAATACAGATGAGGGCAAAGCAAAATTAAATTAATAAACTGTTCAAGTGAAGTTGCCACTGGAGCTTGGCAGCTCATGGCTCTTGTAGAAGCAGTGGGAATTCTCCAATGAAAACAACTCAAAGAAAAATTAATTCTGTCCCAACAATGAAACAACATAGGCAGCCTTACAGCTCCCAAGAGCTAGACACTTGTGTTCCAGAGATGATCTCTAATGCAATCCTGCAGCATTGATTTTTGTCTTTTTAGCCTCTGGTTGTTCTTGCTAAAGTTGTGGTGGGCAGCAGCTAATATGGGCCCACCTTTTGAAAGAGCTTTTTGCAAGTGTGAGGTCCACATCATCTCTTCTCCCTGAACACCAGTCCTCTTGTTCCTGCAGACAGGGTTTTGTTACAAGCTAACTTGATACATTGGACGTACAGTTCTGAAATTCTTTAACTTTTATATAGGAAGAAGTATATGAATATGTCTTTACCATAAATGAAAATTTTTTCTGTTACAGTTTCTCTCTTAAAACTGAATGATTTGTCCATGTCCTTTAGCTAACTGGGATGGAACTACTTCTTTCACTGTGAGCTATGAATCATTTTACTCTAGTGGATTTCTTAAGTCTCTTTCCTGGAAGGAGCCTCTTGTCTGCAATATGATGTATCTGTTGGGTTTTGGGGGTAGCTGTTACAACCACATGAGAAAGTGAATGAGGATATGGTGCTGTTCTCCACTTTCAGGAATATCTGAGAGTGCATCCATCCTGTAACCACAAGAAGACTCCAGCATAATGCCTGTATTAATGTTAAGCTGAGCATCTCTGTCCAGACGTGCCAGCATGAAGCCTTCCAGGACAGTAATGACCACCCCAAAAGTTAGATCATTTACCTTTCAGAGATCTTTGTGCTTTTTTGGATGAAAATATACTTCAGGTAACTTGTTTAAAGCTAAGTGGGCTTATCTTTCAGTTGCACTGCACTAACTCAGATACTGCCAAGTCCCTCCGAGCACTGAAAATGTTTTAACCACTTGAAAGAGATTTACCTCTAAGCTATGCAACAGTTGTGTGCTGGTCCTGAAGCAGTTGTATTGCCTCTTGGACTTGTGTCTTCATTTACTAACAAATTCCAGCTGCTTCTGGACAGGTTATTTGTGGAAAAAGAGCCAGGAGGGAGAGTATTCGATATTCACTTATTTGCCTGCAGTTTTACGTGTCCAAAATGATGTGTTTTGTAGGTAACTACAGAGGTTGCAGCGTGGAAACTTGGGTGCAAATGGCTTTGCTTAAGAAATAGGGGAGAAAATGTGACTTCTCTTTAAAGTTACTTCCTGAACTAAACTGCAATTAGATTTCCAAGGAAATTCTAAGTGCTACTGAATGTTGTATAGAGCTTGCATCTTTCTTATTTGTTCAAAGCAGTGATTACAGGGGGCAGTCTGTAGAGCTTTTGCAGATTAGCAGGATTGCCAGCTATGCTGCTGTGTTTCCTGTTAAAACTATCTGCTATCTGTAAAGTGTTTCAGGAGGAGGATTTTTTGATCCTGCGGCTGTAGGGAAAATGAGCAAGCTGTGTGGATTGACCGCTGGTATTTTTCCTGGTTTTTTTTAAAAAATAATTTTATTCAGTAAACATTTTTCAGATGGTTTTGGTGTTTTCTATGGCTCCTATGCAGCCATGGGGTGTTGGGCTCTGAAGAAAACTGAAATGCCCTCCTGAAAGCATAAGATCAGAGTTTTAAATTATCAATATGCCTTATCTGTGTCTATAAAATAAATAAGTCAATTGCAGGGCAAATAGCGATTTAAGATTTTTCCAGAGGATTGTGGAGGACTAGATTCACAGGAGAAACTACATGGGACTTTTTTCCTAATAAGTATTTGTTTCAGAACAGTAATATCAAATATAGTAAATATGTGAGCTAAAATACAAGTCTCTGCTAGACTATTGCTGTGCCAGCATGTTGTATAGAAAAAAGTATCTAAAAAGTTGGTGCCAATTTATTTTAGTATGGATGTGCCTAAGTGCTAGCTTAGAGCTGCAATGCAGGGTTTTGTTTCTCTGGACAACTAGCCCCAAAGGACTGAACATGCAGTGTTATTTCCTGGCCAATCTGTAAGGCTCAACTCCGTGACACAGCCTTTTATTCTTGGACATCCATGCAGCTGTGCTCAGCAGAGTTGAGGTTTTCCTGCCCTGGGAGTAGGTTTGGTTGAGATTAATATTAAGGTGACGGTATTTTGCATGATGGTTCTACACATCAGCTAGTTTGCTTTAAAATGTATCACCAAAGAGGCCTGTCTTAGGCTGTCTTCTTGCTGCCAGCTCTTCTGCTGCTGTTCCCCCATATTACTTCAGGTTGCCATGGGGTCAGATCTTGCTTTAAATACTGGGACAAATCCAGGCATGCTTTTGTGCAGTTATAGGCTTCTGTCCTTGCTCTGAGAGCCACCAGGCTTTGTGTGTGTCTGCAAGAGACTGGAGGTGAAGCAGCTAAGAAAGATTGCAGTTTCCCAGCAGAGGCATATGAGGGTGTTTTTGTGTGACAAGAGTGTACCTGTGACAGCAAGAACCACCACACAGGTCATGGGACTACTTGAGATGTGTCACAGGCTACTTGTGTAGCAGACCAGAGGGAGAGAGACCCTGGAGAACTGTGAATCAACAACCCATTCATCAGACACACACAGAAGAGGGAGCTACAAGCTTGTTGGGTGTTCAATGGGATGGGAAACAGCAATTAGGCTATAATTAGGCAGCGGTAGCACTGATAAAGAAGTGCCAGAGGCCACTGACATCTAACAAGGCTTCTGATACAAAGCCACAGCCCATAAAGTCAAATCTTTCCCAAGGTCAGAGTTTCTTAAATGTTGATAGACACAAATCTGCTACTAAAATCTGGTGAAATGGAGTGAGCGTTTTAGGGAATATTAAATACAACACTTTGGGTGGTTCTCTCAGCACAAATTTCTTTTTCTAAACAATTCAACATAAATTTACCTCCCTTTTCATAATTTTCAGAGAGAGGCCTCTACATTCTGCTAGACCAGTCTGATTTTCCTGTCCCTGTAAGTTGAGTTGCGCAGTCTGGGCTGGCCCCTTCACAGTACAGGTATAGAAATCAATACATTAGAAACCAAAAGCAATTGCAGTATAAAAAAAATACCTTCAAATTTGAGCAAATTCCAGCTTTTTTGGCCACCTTATTTTAAATGAGAAATTTACTTTGAGAAATTCTTGTTGACACATTAATGGGGACCTAAATCAGTCATTTAATCAGCTAAAGCATTAAAAACTGGTTTTCTGATGCTTGTTCTGCAGTGCATTTCTAAACACCTGGTTGTCAGTAGAATAATTAAAAGCAGAAAGTGTTACTTTTCATAAAAATGCTCAAGACTGCAAATTGTTTTTACTTCTTTGAATGAGCACTATTACTTCTGCTTCTGGAGAAGAGCAGGATCTGGTTAGGTGTATATATAAGTGTCCTGTACCAGTCTGAACAACACACACTTCTGCTCCCTGGAGACAAAGAGAGAGGCTTCAAAGGTGTCTGATCAGTTGTTAACCTGTTCTCTTGACAGTTTCCAACTTTGCTTTTTCTTTAAAGCAGCAACTTCTAGAGTTCTTATGTGAAAGACAGTTGAGCAGAGAAAAAGTTCAATATCAAAGAGCAGAGAAGGTTTCTGGAAATACTACTACAAAATTGGGGAATGTAGTGGTTACTGCACATGCTTTTTAAAAAGAAAGAGATAGAGATGCTTGAATTTGAAATTTGGACTATGATACTCTTGCTCATTGCTGCAGTCTCTACCCAGTGATGTCTGTCAGGTAACAGGTAATCACATGGAACTTGCCAGGCAATTCATTGGCTACCATAATTGAATTCAATTTTAAACGTGATCAGCTATTTAAAAGATTTGAGACAAATATTTCAACCTGTGTGAAAGAAACTTTCTACTGTGTAAAGAAAACATTCAGAGAACTGTGGCTATCTACACTTCATGGTCCAGCTGGCAAACTGGACAAGTTACTAGTAGAATACCTGGTGCCTGGGTTTGATATGCAAACCCCCAGGTTTTTTGGTAATTTGCTTCAGGGGCATGAGAAAGATTTTCAGTATATTAATAATAATTTCGCAATTGGGAAATTGACAGAAAAAGGGAAGAAAGCATTTTTTCTTTTAAATCAACCTGTGAAAGAGGGCTGAGACAGAGACCTGTTTGTTCTGAGATCTTACTGATTTGTGGTTAGAAATTTGATCAATTTTGCCACACATTGCTTCAGAATGAATTTATAATCTTAAATGTGCAGGATTTTTAAAGCCTTTTTTTAAGGCTTCTCATTGCTTTTTAAAAGCTGTATTTGTGCACTATACCTCCAATTTCTATTCCATAGTTTCAGTAGCAGAGTAGGAATGGGGGAGGTGGGGCAGGATATCAGGTGCATGTTATTGTGACACCAGAGTCTGGATAAACATAACAATGGATGATTACTTTTCTTTGCAGACTGATCCCAGTAGCAAAAATAGTAACTATAAGTCTAGATTTAGTGGCAAAGTGAAAGTTAACCTTGTCTGAAAAATGAAGACCAATCATCAGAGTAAAAACTAACACATAAATGGAAATCTAATGACTTAAATTTATGTTCTGTGCTTGCTGATTTTATTTTTAAGTCACTGATGTTAATAGGGGTATAAATCACTTAAACTCATCCTTCTATCTTTGCCTTGCTATTCACAGCAATGAAAACCAGTGCTGCAAGGAATGTACTAGAGGGAGTAGAGATGTGTTTTCCCTTGCCATTTCTGTGTAACAGGTCATTCTACCCTAGTGAAGCCTTGTGCCTTCATGCTCTTATGATCAGTACAATACAGCTTAGTCTCCAGTCTATTGTTCTGTAAAACTTTATGGAGTGTTCTGTTTCAGAATGTTCTCTTGATTTGGTTTCAGTTGTTCTCATTAATAAATATGTGTTTGCACTACTTGCTGTTTCATAAAGCTCTTGGCGAAAGATTCAGCTCTTTCAACATGGCTGTGTTTTCTCTCACCGTAAAATAATGTCTGTTCTTGGAATCTCTACAAAAGGAGAATAAACTTTCTTTCTAGAATTAGCTGCCCATGGACCAATAATGATAATATTGTTGTAGTAGTGTCTACATTATATTGTAGTGTCTTCATTCAATAGCTTTGATCCTAATCTTGACCCATGGAGTTACTCAGTCCTAGCTTACTGCAGTGCTGGTAGGATTGGCTGGATTTTGGGGGGAATCTGAGGCCTGAAAATCCTTCTCTTAGCATCATCATGGGACACAGCATAGTGCCCTGTGTGAAGCTGGGGAGAAACAGTCACAATTGTGCATAGGGCAGGCATGTTTTTCCAAGGAGCCTCTCTGCCCTTTGTGGAGTCAGCGAATTTTTACCAATAATACATTCATAATTCAAAGGCTGGTTGATCTGAGGAAGTAAAGCCTCTCTGGGTTTTCTCTTCAAGAATTAAAAACTTTGAGTGGGTAGTACAGAGCAAATAAGGAAGAGAATTTGCCATAAAGAGCTGGAATTCCAAAGTACAAAGAATGCTTCCCAAACTTCAAGCAGAGAATGGTCCTGACTCATGGTGGTGGTGTTCTTCCAGTTTTCTGACTGGGGTCGCTCTCACCTGCACCTGGGAAGATGCTCTTTTTATAAGAGCAGCTCAGTCCAGGCCTGGATGGTCATCATCTTGTTTCATGTAGCATTGTTATAAATGCATATTATAAAGTTGGCTTTTCGTAAATGTTAACATGAATGCTGTATGTATAATGTAGGAAGGTTTTACTGTATTTTCTTTTATTATTAACAGAGTTTAGAAATGTGATGAATGTGTATTTTCCTTTTGGGTGGTAAAGACTTTTTTGTAACATTTAAAACCAGCCAAACCAGTTGACCAAGCTGAATCAAACCCCTACCCAAAGGTAAGGGGCAGGATCCTCCCATAATTGGCTAGATCAAGGTAGCAGTGAACCAAAAGCTACAAGAAGGAATTTATTGATTTCCTGGTATCAAAAGAATAAGACATAGGACCACTAGAAGGTGTCAACAAGAACTTTATCTACAAGGGGTAATAAAATGTTAATTTGGTGACATGGGACAGGTTGGGGGCGGCAAAACCAAGTGAACATCTGAACTCAAAGGAATATTTGAAAAATGCATTAGGGTCTGTTGAATATGTAACATACTGATCCTTAAAACAAAGGATCTGAAAGAGTAAGGCATGCTGCTGGCTGGCTCTTTGCCAGGCACCCTCTGCTGAGAAACTTTATTTGCTGTCTCTTAATTGTCTATTTTTAATTTTTTTATTAAACTTATAAATTTTTCTAAGAAAGTGAACCTCGTTTTTCACAGCATCATTTGTAGTTGAAGTGGTGCAGGTCAAATCACGCAGTCTCTGACACTGACAATTCCGTTTGCCACAATATGGCTGTGAGTCTTTAAAAGCACTCAACAGTTCAGTTCTGGGTGTGGGATTCTGCCACAGGGTTACATTGCACGCTGCTCACCAGGGAGATGTTCCTAGGATTTAGGTGGAGTGTGTTTGATCTAGGCCATTAAGATTTGTGGATTCTGCAGTAATATTTTTCGAACTGATTTCCAGATGTATAGCCGTGCTTTAATTTCTGTGGAGGATTGGTCAGCTCACCCTTGTAAATGCATAATTGGGCTTGAAAGAAGCTTATCTGTATCTAATGAGTCTAATTAGAAATTAAAAACCTGCATTTTAATAGCTTTTGGTGAGTAGAAGCGGACTTTAATACAGAGGCTGTGTCTTGATGTGTGTGTGGTGGGGAAGGAAAGAGAAAAGGTGGCCCTGGGAAACCTCTCACTAATATCTTCCAGATTTTGAGGCATGTGCACAAAAGCCCATGATGTTTCAGTTGTTCAGCATTGTTCAGATTTCTAGAGGTAAATGCTCTTACACTCCTCCCTTATCTTGATTGAAATGTAGGTGAATGCCCAGAATACCAGACTTGCCCCGCTTAGCAGTGGGTAAGTACTAAGCACCTCTGTGGCCCACAGGAAAATGACAGCGTATTTTCAGCAGCACGTGGAAACATGGAAGTATGTCATGCAATAATTGTTGAACTGCAGATCCTCCATCCGTGACACAGTTTGGTTGCCGACGGACAGGAGGCTTACATGACAATGAATCTGTCCATTTCCCCTGACATATGTTTTTGTTGTCTGATACAGGCCAGTTTTAGAGCTTTTTTAGAAGGATAATTAGGATGCTATATTACGGGGTTCACCAAAAAACACAGTGTTAAGAGTAGAAAAGACCCAAACGAGTGTCCCAGTGTGGGAATGATGAGCAGAATTCAGGCAGGCTGGGGTTTGCATGGCAGCTGCTTGCAAATTGGACCATGCGCTGTGAGTCTGAGCAATGCCTTCTCCTTCCTGACAGTGGTGTACCACGAGCGGTATTGAAGGACAAGTAAACAAATCTTTATGTAACCAAGTTTCTTTAGTTTTCCTAGTCAGGCAGCAGCCTGTTACATTTTAGAAGGAAATCAGAAGAGGTTGATCTTTAGAGAAAAAGTCGGGCTGTGGATTGGTGTCATCAAACAACCACCAGGTAACAACTGGCAAGGCACAAAGCATGTTAACAAAGGCTGAACTTTGAATACAGGGTAGGACAACACTTGGAGTCAGATTGGTGTGAAATGATTCAGAAAAGGCTGTGAAAACATCATGTATTGTTAATTTTCATTTTGTTTTTGAGGCTGAAGGCCTCTCTCTTCCACCTTGTGCTTCAGTTTCTTTGTCCCCGGCTCTCTGATGCATCTCCTATTGTCCCCAGTAGCCCAATGTTCCTTTGCGTAATGGTTGTCGAGATTCTTTTAGTGCGTCTTCTTGGGGGTTGGTTTGTTTCTTTTTTTAATTATAGGTTGTGATTTCTTTCAGGTGGAAGGTGAGTTAAAAAAAATCTAAACAACAGATTAAATTGCCCAGTTACAATAATGCTGGCTCTATCACACAGACTTGGATGGAATGGAAGATGTGTTTAGGAGAAAAACAGTATTGGAGAAACCTTCACTAGGGCTTCACACCCTTTAAATGAGTCAGCTACCATCACATCATACCAGAGTACAGACTCAGGTCGTGCTGTGCTCCATTGTCATTAGCATGGTGCCTTCTTTTCCTTGTATGAATTCATTTCAGAATCTAAATCAAAATAAAAATTCATTCACCTCTGCAGCTCTGATGTTCTGTTACAAAGGTCAGTGACTGTCCCCATGCACATGGATCTGTCACCTGTCCTTGCCTGTGTGTGTGTACGTTCCACGGGAGAGCACTGCTGTGGCAGCCTGGCTTTATGAGCAGTCGCTCCTCAGGCCCCTCCCCTGACATGGGCAGGGATGGGTGTGACTAGCAGCTTACCAGCCAGATTCGGTGCAAACCATCTGCCTCTCACAGCGAGGCTGGGTAATGCTCTCAGCATGTTTCACGCCCTGGGAACTTGATGCAAACATGTTCTCGTATGGTGGATGACAAGGAACTCCAAAACATTTCCAGCCTGTGGAGAGACTCTGAAAGCAGTAGCCAAATCAGGGGTGGGACAGATGCTGACAGTCAGCAGAGAGGGTGATGCTGTGGACTAAAAAGGGTCATTCCACCACACAGCACTTACAGATTGAACCCTGGCACACTGAGCTTTGTTGGCTCAGCCACCTCAGGCAAGGCAGTTCACTGCGCCTTGCTTACCCCTGTGGAGACAAGCTGTTCTCTCTGCACAGCCCGGGGCACCTCTCCTATTTCTGCCACCAGCCTGCAATTCTGGAGGTGGTTATGCTAACCACTAATTGCTTGTTTCAATCAAACAGGGAAGGAAGGGTCTTGGTGGATGTGTCTTTTATCCCGTTATCTTTAATTTCAGAGCTACCCTCCGTAACACTGCTGTGCAGGGGAGGCTCATCTCATTCTGGTCAGATAGAGCTATAAAATGTCATGGTAATCTGTAAGCCTTCATCCTCCTGGGGTCCTTCTTACTGACTGCGCATAGCCAGAATGAAGCAGCATTTTCCGAGCTGACTGAGGGTGGTGGGAAGTGGAGAGGAGAGGAAGTGCAGTGCTTGAAGCCAACAGAGCATGTTCATTCTCTCTGAAGTCTATTCCTCCCCTTTCTCCAATATTGCACACCTGTCTGACCTTGGAAAAAAGGCACAAAATGACTTGGACACAGGCTTTCTGTGTCGAGAGTTATGGAATGGTGCAGTAGCAAAAGAGTTATCGAGTTCATATAAAGCTCATGAAACATACATCTGATATCTCCAAGCTGGAGCTGAAGAGTAGGGGAGAGACATTTCACTGTCTGTCATGGGTCGTGCTGGAATTAAAATATGTCATGATTCTTGCTGAAGTGATCTTGCTCTTTAGTATGCTGGAGCTCCATTTAGTAAATATAGAAATATATAGAAAACAAGACATCTGAGTTGGATCTTCTAGTTGGTTTTATTCCTGGACAGAAGGGGTGTCTTTGAAGCCATGTTGCTTGGGTTGCGAACAAGAGAGAATTTCCACTGTCTTTTTCTCTGACCATTTTTTTGATCTTTTTCAATAGCTGATAGCTGCTATTCAGACTGTTCCAAAATCAGTGGAGTAAAGCAGAGTTGGTGTTGTTAATTTTTACTGCCCACAATTACTTTCTCCACTCTAACAGAAGTACCCAGAACATCTGTTGTCACTGTGCTTGCTGGTGGGCAGAGCTCCAGATGCCTCTGCAGATGGAGGACAGCACTGCATTACCTCACATTTGGAAGCAAAGGGGCTAGGGGCTTCATTTTTTTGACGTGAAAAGTTTGCTTTTCCGGTAGATGAGGTCATCTCTGGGTTAGGGGCTGAGTTCTGGCCTGCTGTTTCTTTCTATGTTGGCTTACATAAGCAACAGCTCATAAAACGTACAATTTAAACCACAGGACACTAAGACAAAAAGCTGTGTTGTACTTCAACATTACAGGTGCCTTACAACATTAAAGCACCTGAGTTAATCTCAAGAAATGAATCGACAAATTGACAAGTCCATTTTTGTAATCTAGTTGCTCTTTCATTTTGATGATCAGATAAAGCCACTGAGCCTTAAATGAGTGAAAACCTTCAAATCACTGTCTTGGACAGTAAATACCTTGTCATAGTTTCCAAAACCAATTATAAACTACAGCTTTAAAAGCTCTTTTAGTTCTTTAAAAATAAAAACCCCTCAGATAAATACACCTTCAGCAGGTTAGACACTTCCTTCTGAAACTTCCTTTATATGAAGTGAGACAAATATAAAACGAAAATCTGGTGACTCCCATATGGTGTTTCAGGCTAGTTTCTGGTTGGCAAGCTGAGTATACCAGTCCTAAAAATGTTAATAAGCCTTTTGTAAATGAGTTTTAACTTGTTAATTAAGAATTTCTAGCTATGGTTATGACCTGCAGGGAAATGTTTAATTGGCTGTTTTCCCTAGCTGGTTTGATGTCTTCTTACTAGAAAAAAGGGAAGAGTATATACTTATGGGACTTAACTGCCTCAGACCTAGTGTAAGCCAGGGTTCCTGTACTCAGCACTGCTGCCGGAATTCTCACTGGTGACCTCTTTAAGGAAGGTCTCCACATTTCTGAGCAGCAGAGCAACCACTTGCTTGCCTGCCTCAGTTTGTCCTGGGAGATGAATACAGGTTGTGGGGTGACAACAGAAATGTGCTCTTCTCTGGTGGAGTGTGGTCACAGATTTCCCATGTAGGTGGAGTCTCCATGCCTGAGGATATTCAAAAGCTATCTCATCATGGTCCTGGGCGTGCAACTCTAGGTGCTTTTTTGAGCAGGGAAATTAGACCAGGTGACCTCATGAGGTCTCTGCAAACCTGAGCCAGCTGGTGATCCTTCTTAGCCTGCAGAAGGAGGGAAGTGATGCTCCCTTGCTGTGAGTCAGCAGCTGGCAGAGATGCAGCAGGACAGAGAGGAATGGGCCATTTGCTACCACCAGCCTATCGTTGGGGGAGGGGTCACCAAGGTATGAAACATTACACTTGATGTTTCCAAATGAGATTAAGAGTTTGTGCTTGGAACCAAAATATGGGCCTGGGTCCATGAAAGACAGAAATACCTTCATGTGACTTGGACTCGCTTTCCAGCATCCAGATGTTCCCTTGCTATCTGCTAGGAAGCCATCAAATTTCTGGATGCTGTGCTAAGTTCCACTTGTTTCTTTGTGGTTAGGTACTCACAGAACTCATTCAGCACTTCTTACAATGGTATGTGCTCTCCCTGCTGCAGAAATGCAGCCACTCTTGGAGACAGCAGCATGCCGTGGGTGTGGGGGCAAAGCGGGGAGAATGCGCTGCGTGGGCAGAATCATTGCCATCACTTCCAGTTACATGGGATTGCACTTTTCTTCTCAAGTGGAGAACACTTTGGTACCTCATGCAGACAGGTTTTATGCAGTACAGAAAACAACCAGAAGAATGTTTCAATAAAATTAATTTAGGGCCTCCTTCCAGTTGTATTTTAAAGACAGTGATTTGTCACTATGCTGTGGCTTCCTTTTTAAACGCTTGGTTGTAGCTGAAAACATACTTTAGCAAGTTGCAGTCAAAATCTGGAAATCCAGTCACATTTGTGTACAACCATTATTGAGTATAATGAGAACTGTATATCTGTAACAAATGGCACCCCATTTGTCTTCATCTAATCATGCATGAAATCCTTCCTTGCTAAAATAATATCAGAAAATTTGGGGTCAATCCCTGATAAAATGTAACTGTCTCTTAGCAGTGACCTTCTGAAAATGCCTGTTGCAGAATAGCTGTGAAGGATGAAGGATCCCTCCTTCTCCATTCCCATTTAAAACTTTAAGTAGAGTGTTTCATTTGAGAGAGCAACCACATAGTGGTTACCACTGTTGCAAAACACTTCACTGATTCAGATGCGCTGAGATGAGCAGGCAGTGTGAAGAAGTGCATAGAAAATGACTGAAGTCTATATGTGCAAGAAAGCCTTTAAAGCAAACACTGTTGGAAGAGTGGACAGTATTCTGCTTATTAATGTAGACTGGAATTACCTGCTAGCTGAGCATAATGCAAAGGTCACTTACCAGCTGCAAGCAAACAGCATGTGCTTGATTCTAAAATTAATCTCTAGCATTTCCGTTTCTTTTCCCTGCATTTCTTGTTCTCTGCCTTAAACCTGGGAATCCAATTAAAGATAGTGTAAGCTTGAAAGAATTTTTTTTTTTCATTTGTTCTCTGTAAACTTCTGTTAATACTGCAGTTGAGATGACGAGGTGTCTATTGCCTGTCATTGTGGCCAGGGTGTTACTATGTCCCTAAAACTTCCCAGAGGCTCAGTTACATGATTTTAGCTGTTCAGAGTTATCTGCTGAAGTCTGCTGGTTGCCATGCTATCTGCAGCTATTTTACACTGACTTTAAAAAAGTCAGGCTCAGACATAATTCAGGAAGAACCTGAATAATGGCCTCATAAAACCCTCACTTTCTTTTTGCTGATTATCTGGAAGCCAGTGGTGTTATGATGCAGTACCATGGCCAGTCTGGAGATGGGAAAATTGCTGGAGCCTTGGATGAAAAGGAGAACAACACTGCAGGCATAAAATGGCCCAATGTTTTGTGACATGCAAGGCAACACTAACTACTGAAATTCTTGAATTCCAACACTGAAGAAACTAACTGCAAAGACAATCTGTTCTGGCTTTAGGGAATCTTTCAGAGAGGTTTTAACCTATCAACTATATAAAATAAATTACTTCAGAGCAGAAGTACCTATCCTAGGACATGTGGCTGATCGTTTGCCTGGAGAAGTGATTTGTGTAGCAGAGATGGTGATCTTTAGAAATGTCATAGCTAGCAAATTACACAGAAGAAACTTGTTAGGTTCAAGTGAATTTAAGTACTGAGAGCCAATTGTGCTGTCTGGTTGTAATAAACCAAGTCTTCTCTGCAAAATATTATTGGAGAGATGCTAAGTAGTCATTTACACATCACAGATGATAGATGAATACTGACTCAGTTGCTGTTCTGCGTATGACTATCATGTAGTGATAGCCTAAGGTGAGCTTTAGGCTCCTCTGTTCTGCAGGTGGATCTCAGTGCTCTGCACTCATTAATGGTACCTGCTGTCAGCAGAGCTGAGCTAGAGCAGGTATGAGCACAGCAAGGCATCATTTCATCACACAGCTAGTTCATGTTATACCTAGAGAGTATTTTGTCACAGATAAAAGGCGCATTTCTTAAAGCTCTGGTGAGTATGTTCTGCAATGCCCTGCATCCAGAGAGCACTGCGGACATGGACACCATAGGAGGGAGAGCTGCCAGCACTGCTCTGTGCAGAATCTCTGGCCATCTTTGCTTTTTCTCCAGCTTCTCCATCTGCCGTGGCCTGTTTTGTGGGGCAGGCACTAATATGTTTGATAGCTTCTCTTAATTCCCTTGTTTATGTTGAAACTTGTAAGGATTTTAATTTCAATCTCTTGTTAGACATTTCTAATTAACTGTGATAGAATTTATCAAATTGTCCAACTCCTAGTGTGCTTTATTAGGCTATAGGCAATATCTTATCAGGTTGCAAAGTTGGAACTTTTCTTTCTTCTTTTTAGTAAATGTTTTTAGCACAGTTTTAGAATTTCTCACTTTTTTTGTTGTAAGGATCAAGATAGCTGGTTTCCATGGTCTCTGCAATATTCTGTTAAACAGACATCCTAACAGGAAAAATACAAAATATGTTAAATGCAAACATATCTTTTAAATATTGATTGTAAAGAGATGCTTTTATTATTATTTGTGGAAAGAGGAGAGGTTAAACTTAGGTATTACATTCTGTTCTTACTCACTGCTTTGACAGGGGTGAGAGCCCTCAACAAGGCTGTGTGGGCTGCAGAAGTACAGTAAATGTAAAGTTCGAGCAGTACCACTGAAAGAAAAGGTTTTTCTTCAGGTTTCTTTAGTGCACTGCAAGCAGAGAATGGTCTGCAGTCTTGTGTTGTGTCTTAAGCATGGAAATCTCTGTACTGATAAAATCAGAAAACAGAAAAAACAGCCATCAGCAATGTTTTTACTTATACAGAATGCTAAAAAAATAGCATGAAAAGGGAGGGAATGCCTTCTTTCCCTCAAGCCATGTCTTCATGCTGACTGAGCATATGTGCAGCCTGACCAGGATGTGCCATGCAGTGTTGGCATGAAGAGCTGCATTTCTGCTGGACAGGAGGTCAGGAGTTGCAGAAGTGCAGCAGGAGGATTTGGCAGCCACATGCCAAAGTACTCAGAAGAGGTGGTGTCTGATCTTATGCTTACGTCCAGCTCTGCTTTCTTTTTTTAAGTAGATTCCTGACCTCCTTTTTGTGACTATTCACAGGGTATTTGTGACAAATGTCCTTAAAGAGAGTTTATCTGTATCATCCATGTCATTAGGATGATTGAAGCAACATCCAGACATGCTAACAGGAAAGAGGGAGAGTCTTTAGAAGACTTGATATTTGGTGTTTACTTGTATGTTCTGCAATGGCAGTTATAACCTTGTACGTTTTACAGAAAAAATAGCTTGCAATGTTATGGGGCAGAAAATAAAGCAATCAGAATATTTCCTGCTCAGCACTGCTCCTTAATATCCACTTTAGGGACAGCAGTAGAAAAGGGTTAACTCTTAAATCTCTGGAAGTAGGCGAAAATCCATCTTTTCATTCAACTGTTTATTTGTGACCTTTCCACTAACCTTGGAACAACTAACTCTGGGCCTTTTAAATTTAAGGTGTTGTTTTCTGTGTCTTCTCTAACATCATTTTCATAGTCCTCCTACAGAAGACAAATTAGGGAGTTGGAGAGCAAGTGAGACAGTAGAAAACATTTGTTTCCAGTTCAGTGACTATAACCAAGGGTCATTAGAATACTCTTTGGACAGAAACCCACAGATTTTCATAAGGACCGAATTCTGCCACACCAGAATCCATGTAAAAAATTTGGGTTGTGAAACATGCCTTCTACTAATTTTGGTCTTGATCTCACCAAACTAGCTGCAAAGGAACAGTGTTGGCTGTCCTCCATCATGGTGAACTTCTTGTTTCATATGTTAGTGTAACTTGGGGAGTCTGCAGGGTGGCCTGCCTTGTCCCCATCACTGCAGACCGGTCCCAGTGACTTCCTAGAAGAGGTTGAGTTGCTGCCAGCAGCACTGGAGGGTCTGGAGTGTCAATACTAACTGGGGTCATCAAGTGGTTGGAGAAGCATTTCTAGCTGTTCCAGTGGGTAGCAGCTACCAGGTTACACTGGGATGGTGACTGCCAAGGCACAGCATTTTTTGACATGGACAGATAAGCGATTCTTGTATGTGGGGAAATGGGAACCAATTGCTATTGTTGCCTTGTGTTTAATGGGCCTTCTGGCAATCAAGTGCAGATATCCCTTGTCTATTTCTACTAGAAGACACTTTGCTTATGAACATACAGGTGCTCTGTGTCTCAGCTTTATCCAGACTCCTCTGCCCCTTTTCTTATTGTATCTATGAGTCACGCCGTGGTTGTCATAATTTATTTTTACAACATACTGAAAGTATAATGGGAAACTTATAAACATGCTAGGGAGAAGCCACCTGAAATAGCAAATGCTTCTAATTATAAAGTTAAAGCTGCCTTCTTAAGCTATTTGGTTCTTTATTATACCTTGAACAACCTGAAAGTGTACTTGGCTACAGTTAGATTTCCAGATACAATAAGTGAATTGTAAATGAAAACCACCCCGTGGAAAATTACACCATTAGCCTGGAGCAGTAGCCCTGATCTTCACAGTTTATGGTGCTGCACAGCCTGTACATCCAGTAAGGTTCTGTGAGTCCATTAAGGCAACAGAACAGTTTCTTAAAAGCAGAATAGTTTAGGGATTTTTTTTTAATTAAAGTAATTATTACATGCTTTCATGTTTGTTATTTTTACACATTTCCAGACTTTTCCACATTCGTCTGCTTTAGAGGGAAAGTAATACATCTATGCCTTACCAATATCTATTAGGCAGTGTTCCTGAAAGGGCTACATTTAATTAGTCTTGGCCATGCTTTTGGTATCCGCAAGGGGAAAAAAAAAAGAAAAAAAGAAAAAGGCATTAGATTTCTGTACAGGAAAGAAAATTGTGATTATAATTTAGAATTTGAGTGTTTCACATTTGTGCTTGGATTTTAAGCCCTTTCCTTATGTAGAGTAGCATCCTGATGGTCCAGGTTTAGTGTTTTATGAAAATGCTTTGCTGACTGTACTAATTAAAGAATGTGGGGCATACCTTCAGCCATCACTGGTTCATCGCAGTGTTCATGCAGAAACAAAAGTGGCAGTCACAGCTGACACAGGGGAAAAGGAGCCTGTAGGGGTCAGGACCACGGGCATCCAGGCAAAGAGAGCAAGAACAATTCACAGTACTCACTGTCTAAATCTGTCATGGCTGCTGTAAAGAAGTCATCACGCTGGCTCAGATTGACATCTGGAGCCAGTGATCTGAATACACATTCTTCCACCTGCTCGCTGCATTGAGAACCAGGAGCATATCAGATGCCACTGGAGATGGTTTGAGTGGGGTCTTCAGGATTTATGTGAGTTGGCTTGAGCACAGGACATTCTTAAAACTGTCATCTTGTCCTTGTACAAGATTTGAATGGATGACAATTTGCATGAGGCTTGCCCTAGTCATTAAAATAAACAGAAACAATAGAGGAACTTTCACTTGGCTAAAAGAAGACCTCTAGGTCAGTGCTTCTTTTAGTGAGAGAAGGTTGAAGAAACTGACGCATTGTTTTGCTTATTTCCACCTCTGTTTTCAGGGTGTTCAGTACTGAATGGATTTGTGGTTTGTTTGGGAGGGATACCTAGCACACAGGGATCAATATCCTAATACAGTTCTCTAATTATCTGTTACTGGATAGAATCTGTATTAACTGCAATTCTTTAGGTTATGAAATTTAGAAGACCAATGGTGAGGTTTGGGTTAAAGTGATGTGCTTTCCTGTTTCTTCCAGAAAAACACCAGGAGTTTGCCAGTGGCATCTCCCTTGTATCACTTTGAAATGCAATAAAAAGGAAGAGTGTCTCTTTAACTGTCTTCTGAAACACGCACAAAATTCTTTTAGATTTGGCTTTCTTTTTAATTCATGGAGGACAGCTGTGGCATTGTTACGTCAACAACATAAGTGAGTTTCTTAACAAATGGTTTTCTCATTGGCTGGGATGACAGCAGCTTCCTCCATCTCGGTGGGGCTTCTTTGCTGTTCTTAAGTCCTGGTATCTTGACAGGGCTTAAGACTCCTGTTTGCATTCCAGTGTCAGTATAGTGTCACTTCAGTAATTCTGCAGTGAAGTGTTGCCCCTCCCCACTTAAAATTTTTTCTTCTGAAAACAAGAGGAATAATAGTAATTGTGTTTCTTAATTTTCAGTGCTGGTGCAACACACTCAGCTAGAAAGATCTAAATGGAAATACAAAATTCCTCCAGCTAGAAACAATTGTACAAGGGAGCTATTGGGTGCATTTGTGTCAAAGACACTTCACCTAGACTTTGAAATTTTCTTCCCTCCATTTCCCCAACTGAAGAGGGTTTATCAGAAAGAAGAGCAGTTGTTTGGACCGTGTAGTTGTTTGCATACAAAATACAAAGCTTGCTCAGGTAAAATTTAAACTTCCTGCTTCTGAAGCAGGGATGCACATGGCAGAGCCATGTGGCCTTTTACTCACCTCACAGACTTTTCACCAGTGGTGTTTTTTGTGACAGTCATCTTGAATATGACATGAGATTCTCCAGCTCCCTCCCATTGCTGTGCCAGCAGCATCTGTGAATCAGCACAGCCCAGCAGCGGTGGCTTCACATTGCTGGGTCCCAGATTTAAGGGCCAGTCAATGTAGTTTTGGTCCCAGCAGTAAGTGCTGGAATGCTTGTGTATGCAAGGAGTGGTGTGATCCCAACTTTGTTCTTTCCCTCCAGGGAGTGCAGCAGCTGCTCAGGCTCTCTGGGCAGGTGAGTATCACGGCTTTGGGGAAATAATCAGATCATAAAGGCCAGAAAAGCCATATCGCTCCTCTTTCAAGGAAGAAGCAGCATGCCAGCTGAACTGTGCCCTTGATGGAGGAAATGCAAAAACATTATGCAAGGAAATGTCACAATTTGTGGGTGAATGTCAGACTTGTCAGCCTAGCAGTTGGTTGTGGTGGAAAGGGGAATGCTTTGTGTTAGCAGTAATAGTTCCGCCTGAATAGCTGAGGTCTTGACTCAAGTCAGTGTCGTAGACTGTGTTCACCTACCTCTTATTAGTTCATATTCTCTGTGGGGATGTGACTGAAAAGTGATTTTCCAAACTCTTCTTTTTGACCATCACCTGCAGATAGGAGTCACAAGAGGTCACACTGACAGAAGGAGCAGGAGTTCCTCCTGACAGGACGTCAGGAAGAAGCCCTGATTGCTGGTTGTTAGTCGGCTACATTCTTCTCCCTTAAGACACCTTCACTGTGATAATTGCCTCCTGGAAGCTGTATTGCTGCTGTAAGACTCTGGAAGCATTTGGGAAATGATACTCATTTCAGAAGAAATGTACAGCCTCAGAAAAAGCTGTTCAGCAGTTGCTGCATATGCCAGGAAGCAGAGACAGTGAGGAGTTAAACTGAAGTGGGGGGAGGATGCAACTTCAGCATCTGTGCTCTCCACACAGCCATGCTTTTGTGAGATACATCTTGGCTCTGCAGAAACCACAATACAAGCTCCTGTTCCACTTGGTGTACTTTTCGTGTCTGGAGTTAAAACATGCTAATGCAATTGGATACCCACCTGTGTGATGGAAAGACAGAACGATAACCAAAATGTTTATGTGAGTGTTGGGGTACAAGGTGCTGGGCATGGTTGTATATGAAGATGTTTGGCATTAATTACTGTGTAATTAAGTTGCCACACATTGTTTCTTTGTGCAGGGGTCATTGTCAGCAACTCAGGGTAATTATGGGCATGATGGCAGAAAGCAGCTGCCTTTCCAATTTGCCTTATGTAAAAGCTGGACCTAAGAACTAGCAGCTCAAACTGGAGTTCAGCCATACAGGTGGTTTTGGAAGCTTCAAAAGCAGTCAGTCACAAATTCCCTGAACCCTGCCCTATTAAATAGTGTTGGGGGAGTAGTATCTGAAAAGCCCTTGGAGGAGTTGAGGTAAATGGCCCTAAACTGTAGTGTTTGTGCTATTTAATATTAATTTCTGATCAAATCAATTCTGCTGGGATTTTATGTACTGTAAGAGTAGAACAACTCTAAAATGACTGAAGTGGGAAATTTGAGTGAATTACATGTCTCTGTGTAAGCACAGGTGTACGCTCTGTGCTGCCTATTGCTCCGCTTCAAATGTTTGCAACTACTGCAGAAGTGGAAGCATAAAAAACAGACAGGGTAGATGTACACCGTTATTTTGTAATTAAAAATAACACAATATCAGTATCATTCTTCTCATCTGATACTTATTCTAGTGGCTGTGTAAACTGAATCATAGAATAAGCTGAGTTAGAAGACAACCAGAGACGACATCGAATCCAACTCCTGGCCATTCACAGGACATCCCAGAAGTCATACTGTATGTCTTAGAGCACTGTCTAAACACTTCTTGAACTCAGGCTTGGGGCCATGACCACTTCCCTGGGGAGCCTTTTCCAGTGCTCAGCCACCCTCTGGGTGAAAAATTTTCCTGAGAGCCAACCTAAACCTCCCATCACACAGCTTCTGGCCATTCCCTTAGGTCCTGTCACTGAGCACAATGGAGATCAGTGCCTCCCCTCTGCTTCCCCTCATGAGGAAGTTGTAGACTATGGTGAGCTCTCCCTGCTCAGTCTCCTCATCTCCAGGCTGAACAGACCAAATGACCTCAGCCACTCCTCATAAAGCTTTCCCTTCCAGGCTTTCACCATCCTCATGGCCCTCCTTTGGGTGCTCTCTGACAGCTGAATGCCTTTCCTATATGGAGCACAGATTACAGTTAAACTGTTGATCTCTTTGGAATAGGTGAGCCACTTGCGTTGTTTTGGGTGTTTTCTGACCATGGCCTTGGCTCATTTTCTCTGACCCTGTTGTGCTGGGCTCAGGCTCCTTCTGTGCTGTCTCAGAATCATCCCCCATCACACCCCTCAATTAAAAGCAGTGGTTCTGTAGGCAGTTTGCACCAGCTCTTGTGATGATGCCTGATTTTGAATTATGGGTGGCCCTATAACTTAGATTGAAAACACTACTTTGGAGGTAAAGTAGGTACATGATGGATTTTTACTTCAGCAATTATAGAGGCAGAGAAAAGTTTAAGTGGAAGTGTATCCACTTTAAAGTAAATTGAAAGCCTTAATGTTTTGTCAGGTTAGAGCATGTTACGTGTAGGTAGGGAAGTATGCTTCATGGGAAGTATGGTGTCTCATCTAGGAATTATTATCTTGACAGGAGATCCTCTTCAACACTAACAGGCTTCCATTAGTGAGTTAAAATAAAAGGTCCAGAAATAAGGAGAGGAAGATGGTAAGAATGAAAGAAGGTATGTGAAAGAGTAGTAAAGAGCAAGCAAACCTAAAATCATGTCCTGAGGTAGCTGCTCTCAGCTTTTACAGGCTGATCGTTATGGTGTGTGTCATTGGCACATTGTGTGATTTAACATCACCATGGGCCAGGATTCTGCTGTCTTTTTTGAATGTCATTACAATGCACTTAGGTATTTTGTGTTTCTACAACATGAGCATCAGCTTAGATAGATCTGTATGCAGTTAAGTATGCTGAAGATGTGCCCAGGGGTTAGGCTGTATGTAGATGAGTTATTTCAAACATGAATTTCATCTAAAGCATCAGAAGCTCTCTCTGAGCTGTGGCGCTGGAGGCAGGGTCCTAATGAGACTGCTTTATAATACAGCTTTAACATACACATTAGATAGTGGTTGGAAAGACAGTCTTTCAAGGCTTAAGCAGCACTTTCTGAAAGTGCTTTCAATTAACAGCTAATGACAAACTTCTTTTAGTGATTCTCTGGTTATGTTGTATAGCCAGATAATGAGAATGGTCATGCAGAGATACTTCAATTTGTTTACCATTTTTTATTTCATTGGGAGGCTGATGAATATTTGATCCAGTAATGTTCCTATTTATGCCTCCATAAGTCAAGTGCCTGAGTTCAGCTTCAATCCATCATTGCTCTGAAGATTTACATTTCAGATAGATTTTTCCAGCAGCACAGATATTGCAAACCCTAAATTAATGCACAAAGCTGCTTCTACACTGCAGAAGATAAAACTATTAGGTAAGGAAAACAATATCTCTTTTGGATGCCTGTCTTCCTAATGATAATGGAATTTAAAAGATCTACAAAGGGCTGTTTCAGCTAAATATCTTACGTCCACTACTATTTGAAAAGAGAATAATGAGCTGAAAGTGTTTCTGTGCCTACCTGCAGTGTTAATTGAAAGCTGTGAAGATACACAGATAGAACCAGGCTCAGGGGACCTTTCTTATAGAAATTCTATGTGAACCATCTCTCCCGTATGTGAATGTGTTATCTAAGCTGTCCTTATTAAGCTAAAAGGCTTCAGTGATAGTGAAAGGTCTTCCTAATGCTTCCACTTGTATTAATTCTCTTGGCAGCTTGGAAACCAAATTGAAAGCCAGAAGTTCCCATTCTTATGTTTCATTGTTTCTTTCTCTAGTCTCTATTTTTCTACACATGCTGTGCACAGCTCCAAACTTAAAACTGAGTGGGTTTTAACCTTAAGAGAAAAGATGCACATTTTTAATTTGCTTTTTAAGATCACTTGTTGCTCTTCCCCTTTTTAGTTCCAAGCTCCTTGTATGAGTGAGACTTATCAGCAGAAGAAATTGTCAGAAATGACAAAGTGGTATAGAGGTGACTCTTCACACTGATCAGGGACATGTGAAATAATTGAAACGTCAGCTCTCTCTGTGAGTTACAGTGGTTTGGATGATAAACCAGAGAGAGGAGAAGTTCCTGAGAAAATTTCTGAGAGAACAGCATGAAGACATTCACAAGCTAATTCTGGAAAAACAATTTCCTGGAAAAGGAGGATAATAGGATGAAGAGGCAAGCCTGTATACTGACACCAACATTTAAAACATCTGATGAATGGTCTGGAATGTGATACTGGTGATTTGTGTAACTTTCTTCTTCTTTTAAAATGCTTGCAGGAAGGGACCATATTTCAGGAGTATCATATAGTGCTGGAACTGCAGCTCCTGACCACTTTTTTTCCTCTGCAGTGTATTTTGGGGTGTAATACTGCTCACTGCTTTCTGGTGAATGCTCTCTAATGTGTTCAGTAGACCACATATATGAACCTATATAAAGATGCTCTTGTTGTGGGAGACAGAACCCTGGAGAAGGACCCAATTCTCCTGCTCTTGTGTTTAGCAGCTTCACTTCTCTGGATCTCAGTTTTTCCAAATACAAAACACGGGAAAATGATTCAGACTTCTGCAAAAACTCTATGGATGATTAAAAGGAAGGTAGAAAAGCTGAGACACGGGGGAAAAAAAAACCTTAGCATCACTGCAGGGAACAGGAATGAAGCCAGCTTTGCAGTGTGGTGATAGCAACATAAAGGCAAACAAAAGTCAGGGAGATTAAAATGCAGCAAAAAACTGTGAAGTCATCCTAGATCAGTAGTATGTTGCCTGGAACATGGTATGTGTTTCTGCTCAGCCATCCTAAAAACAGTATTTTGGAATCAGGAAGAGTTTGAGCATCTCTAATAAGAAAGAAAGAAATGGTGAAAATACTGAGATTGTTTCTTCTTGAAGCAGCACATTGGAGGCATGGTGTGAGGAAGGAAGCAATCAAAGAGGTGGGGAAAAAAGGTATAGGGTTAGTAGATAGTTGAACTGCTCCAAAACACAAGGTATTAAGAACTTAGTGGGTCTGAATGATGCTGATCCCAAAGTAGTGAGTCAATGGGGTGAGGGGGAAGAGGCTGAGTTGGAAATCCATCCCTACAGCTCATGGATCCACTGGTACAAGACTCAGGTTACTAGATGCAGGGATCTATACCGAAGTAGAAATAAACAGTGTGAGAAGGAATAGACATTCTTTTTCTCATCACCTCTGGCAGACCTCTAAATACTAGGTCTGGAAAGGGAACTTCTCCAAGCACCAGGTCATCCCAGGGCATGCACCCTTGTTTGGGATGAGGACAAGTCTTAGGGAAGATCAAGGGAAGGGCTAGGGCTTCTGCTTTCATTTCTTATAGTAGTTCCTTAGATCCATAGCTCTTACTTCATTGAGGTCTTCCACACTCCCAGTTTTTGGTGGAGGATGGCTGCACAGGCAGCAGGGTGATGCTGGCAGGGAAGCTTGCAAATAGGCTTTCAGGACAGAGGGAAGGACGGATTGGTAGAGAGATCACTCTTTACACTGACCAGGGATGTGTGACATAATTGAAACACTGGCTCTCTCCCTGAATTGCAGGAGTTTGGATGATAATGGGAAAGGAGTAAGTGAGAAAATTAACTGAGCAAAGAGCATGAAGACATTCACAAGCTCATTCTAGAAAAACAGTTTCAGGTACAGAAAGATAAGTCAGAGCCATGCACACAGAAGATGAAAAAAAGGCAGAAGAACTCAACTCCCCTGATGGCCTAGAAAGACATTTTATGGGCTGTTCTGTGGCATTTAGCATGACAGATTGCATCTGAGCTCTTCATAAAGTCCTTGTTCATCTCTGCAGCCCTGCTGCTGGGTGAAGGGATGCATTAGAAATGCCAGAAATTGCCAGATGCCCCTAGTCTTTTTAAAATACCTTCCCTCTCTCATGATCTTGTGACTACACAGGTAAGGACTTGAGATAGATTGATTGACTAAGGCCAGAAATTCTTTTGGGGTTTTCAGTGTAGGATACCTATTGTCTGAGTCTTTTCCTCCCCTTTCTGATTCATGTATTTTCACCTGCACAAAGTGCATCTCCCACTCAATTTTGGTAGCATTTTGTAAGCACTCATCACACTGTAGGGCTCTGATCAAGTGTTCCAGCAAAGTAGGGAGACTTTATTAGTGATTCTTTGTTGGAAATCTGGTTTTAGAGACTTGGCAAATTTCTTGTAAGAACATACAGGTCCCAGTTCTCCAGGACAGCTCCGCATTGTATGATCACAAAATCGTCTTTCTGTCTTTGCACTGTGCTCCCCTTTTCCCTACATCGCTTGCAGCTTCTGCAAGAAATCACAGACTTGGACTTGTGTAATCCTGATTAATCTCCAGCATAGGCCCATGTAGCAGCATGGGGATGGATGGTAGTTGCTGCTGCCTCTCCCAGAAAAGCTTATTTTCTCAAAAAACCGCTTGGGTGGGCACACAGACACACACCATGGTTAGCTCAGTGAAGAAGGCAAGAAGGGTCTCCTGTATAGAATTCCAGTGAGGTTTATTTTGCAGACTCATGCTGGAGGGTGCAGGGACAGAAAGACCCAGATCAAAGGAATGTCCAGGGTTAAGTGGGGGGGCCAGGAGCCAATGGTCTGAGGGCACAAGGGCAGGGCAAAGGATAGTGACCTATAGGGGACATAGGAGCAGACCATCAGCAATGCCACAGCCAGTGGGGAAACAGGGAAAGGAGAAACCTCCTCAAACTGGGGACATGTGTGAACAGTAGAGGTGGCAAGGCCCACAGGCCAATGGGAAAAGCAAAACTGAGGTAGATTATCATGCTTCAGAGCACTCTGGGGGGAAGCTTTTGTGCTCACCCTAAGCTATGAGGCTTTCTCAAAGCCTATGGTAGATTCTTCCAAGGCGTTGCCCTAGAAGTTTCCCTGACAGGCTCAGGGGCCTCCACAGGTCCATGCTGAGCTACCAAGGGAAAGGATTTACATGGGTATGCCATTATAGGCTGTGTTGTAGCACATAGGCTGCAGGGGCTCAAATCAGGCTGCAGTAGCTGTATTTGAGAGCTTGGAAAACTATCCCTGCTATTTTCTTCTGGTGTCTCTTCCCTGCAGTTTTAAAAGAGAAAAATGTACTAAAAGAAAACCCCAACATGGCCTGTCACTATATCACCAGCATGTCTCTGGGTTCTGTCTGAGCACATTGCTACATGCCACCAGCCTTAGCTGTATTCAGGTCACAGAGACAGTCAGGTTCCTAAATCCATTTGTTGCCAGAAGGCTTCTGGAGCTTCACTCAAAGGTAGTCTGGGATCACCTAGAGAAGTAATAGCAATGGTCAGATGTTGTCCTTCAGGTCTGTGAGCCTTGGCAAAGCACTGCCTGGGAGGGTACATCATATCAGTGATGTCTGACAGCTGTGTCCTCCAGTGCCACAGTGCACATGGGTGCCTTTCACTGTCCTTGTTCTGTCTCTTCTTTCTCTTCTTGGACCTATTCTTGTAGGAACATAATTCAATTGTTCTTCTTTTCTCCCCTGGGTATCTGGCTATCCATCCAGTTTCTTTCATCACCTTCTGCAGCCAGCTCTAGTCCTGCTTTTCCTGCCTGCTCACCTCCTTCGAGTCCCCATGCCCTCATCAGCCTCAGCCTTGGGCTGCACCTGCAGAGAGGGATATCACTTGGAGGGGAGGGCTCAGGTGATCAAATGTGTTCCCAGCACACCATGTCAACAAAAGAAAAAGAAAAAATTTGGGGCTTTTTTAGAGTTATATAGAAATAGGAAACATATTTCAAATTAGGCTAAGAGAAATGTCCAAAGTGCAAAATTTCACCCCAAAGAGTAGAACATTTGGCATCTGAAAAAAACTTTCAAAATCTAAATATTTGGGCAGTCGCACTTAGAAAGGAAAGCAGGCAAACCTCTGCCACAGCTCATGGCAGTCTGCCTTCCAGCAAGCCTTTGGGAATGCCAGTGCAGAGCCCTGGAGCTGGTCCATGTATCAGCAGCAGAAGGAGCAGCAATCCAGAGGGACCTGAATAAAGACCAAGAGTCTGTGCATGTGCCTGTCCCAGGGATCACTGATGGTGCGTTCACATCTTCATCTCCATTCTCAGCTCAAACAGGGATCTAATTTGGATTTTTGTGCATGCAATGAGCTTTCTCAACCTCCTGTTTCTGCATCATGCAGTGCATCTTCCCATGCTCCACAATCTGCTGCAGCTTCTCAAAGGGTGCCGGGGACAGATGGCGTGATTTCAGCTGATAAAGGGGCTGCCTTGAAAGAAACGAGGCGGAAGCTGTCTGGCCTGATATCTCTTTCTGGTGCTGTCAACGGGAGGTGAAGGAGACACACTGGAGCTAGATGGACACCAGCTCCATTCCAGGGAGCATGGAAGGGAAACAAATTCCTTTAAAAAGCTCTTCTGCTGCTGCCGAATGGTGTCTGCTTGCCTTTATTTCAGAGACCTTCTGCCAAGTGCAGATTACCTCAATACGTTCTGGTTTTTGCTCAGCTTGCTCTGCTGCATGAAAGATGTAGCTAAAATATTTCAGACCATCTCAAGGGATGGCCATGGATGTGCCTGACTTTTTGTGTGCTGCTGACTTTTAAACTCAGTGTGGTAAACTGCTACCCAGCCTTGTCACTTGCCATCCACAGTGTCAGGCATCTCTGCAGCTGTTGGACAGCTTGCCCAGCCCCTGTGTACAGCACAGGGCTGGCGTGCTCTCCAGGACCTTTGCAGTGCACTAACTACAACCTTTCAGTAACCAAAGGAATTGAGAGCAAGCTCAGTAAATAGTGGGAATGATAAAAGCCACGCTTCTGATAATAAAAATGGATATTGCTTCAGGAACCTCAGTTTTGCATTTTTTTTCAGTGCTGGGAGGCAAGGAAATATCCCTGCCCTTTGGAGACAGAATAATTTATAAGCCACTTTTATAAAAATCAGTGATTTCCCTTTAAGTCAGCTTCTGTGCCTTTGTCTCAGCTTCCCTGATTAGTCACATAATGAGGATATTTCTAATACAAATGTGTCAGGGGAGAAGAGAGCCAAACATTGCTTTATCAGAAGAGAATCTGTATCCCTCAGGATGCTAATTAGTCACAAAGATACAGGAGTGTGGGGCGGGGGCGAGGCAAGCTCTTATTTTAGAAGTCAAAATGATATGTGCCCTCAGAATTTCTCAGGCAGAGCTAGAAAGCCATGCCACGGTGGGGTGCACCTTGAGATCTCCCCTGGCTTTCACATCCTTGCCCCTCAGATGTGTTTGCCATGCTGCTGCTACTGCTGCTGTTTGCAGAATTATTTCTGTTACAAGCTTGGCTAAACAGAAACCCTATAAATATGGAAATCTGATGGTTGAGCTCTCTGTCTCTCGGGACAAGTTGAAAGCATGGTGCGAAAGAGAAAATGGCTGCTGAACTCTGAGTGTGGTTGCTTTGTTTTTTCTACTAGTGCAGAGAAACTGGCAAATTTTTATTGCTGAGATCCATCTTTGCAGTATGGACAGGTGAACTCTCAGGTGTTCCTCCTGGGAAAGCTCTGAGCCCAGCAACAACATGGGCTGTGTCAGAGTCTCTGCTCTGTCCAGGCTAAGCTGGTGTTCACCACTGAAATCCCTACCTGTCTTCAGTGTGGCAGATGTGCTTGGTGCATGAGCTCTGGGCAGCTGCACATCTTTGGGGTTGTCTTGGAAGAGTGTGTGATTTCTGTATTTGTTAAAGAGTTTTGAATGCCAGTGGGCACCCATTACGGTTCCTGATAAATCTCTTGAATCATAAAACATTCTGAGTTGGTACGGACCCACAAGGATCATATAGTTCAACTCCTGGATTTGCTCAAGACAACCCCAGAAGTTACACCATGTGCCTGAGAGCATTGTCCACATGCTTCTTAATTTCTCAAAGGCTTAATACCATGATTGCTTCGTGGAGAGCATCCATTCCAGAGTGGTGGGCCCCCACAGTGCTTCTTAGGTGCTTCTTAGGTGCTTAGGATCCTGCTTACAGCCCATCTCCTCTCCTGAGTTGAGACCACAGTCAGAGAGCCTGCAGAGCCAGACACCCTTGCTCTCTGGAAGAAGGGAAATTTACTAGGTGCAGGAGAGAGGCAGGATGAAAAAATACTGTTGGAGAAGGAGTGAAGAGAAGAAGCAATCAGCTCAGAAGAGGATATGAGGGATTGGATTAAAGGTGTCATGGGTATTCCAGAAGCGAAAAGCAAGACCTCATTCATCACGCTTGTACAGAAGTTGAACATGTCAAAATAAGCTACCTTACAAAAACAAAACCCAAACCAACTAGAAAAGAACAAGTGACCCCAGATTTATGCTTGTAATAACTGTGACATGGAACCACTGATTAGAGCCCTTGGTCTGTCAAAAGGTGTGGATGTGGAGCCATCCCAGCTTTTCCGGCTATTGTTCTTACAGCCAGATACTGTAAAAGCTTAATAACATAATGTTTGCCATGCTGGATCAAATCAATGGCCTGTGGAAGCAATTATCTCCAGGACATTGGTGGGAACTAACATCATTGCAACAGGGCTCTTCTACTGTCATTTGTATTGCACCAGGTCTTTTTTTGTGTGAGAATATGTCACTTCTGCAGTGTGTGTTAGAGCCAACCAAAATTTCTAGTGTTTCATTCAGCCAAACTTCATTTTGTCTTTCATGTACAGGTGGGGCAGCCTACCTGCACATGGCGGGGATCCATAAACCACTCTGTATATGTTGACAATCGTGGTATATCAGTAGTGATGACTCTACTTGTCCTGCACTTCCCCAGTCAGTTTCTCCATGTGTTAAGAGTTGTCCATGGGAAGGAAGCACAGTTCCCCTCCGCCACACAAGAGAGTCTGTGAGTCTTCATTTGAGGTGGAAAACAGCTCTCTCTTTGAAAACAGGCTGTTCTTCTTGATGAGGCTCTGTTAAAGACTTGAAGATGGGACACAGACGTGAAATAAGCCAACGGGGAAAATTCAGTCACTGCAAGAACCTGCCATGGTCCCTTGCAGACTGTACGGGGGCCGTGCAGTTTTCCACAGGATTCAGCTGCAACACAGCCAAGCGCCTGGGCTCCTGTTCCTGCCTCTGTTCTCCAAACACACTGTGACTTTGACTCTGACCCATTGCTCAATTTTTTAATCATTTTACAGGTATCCTTCCCACAAGAGTTGAGGTTTAAAGAGCAGTTGTAAAGTTGTATGGGGTTTTTTATGATCCTGGTTTGGCCAGATGCCAGTTGCTAAACTGACTCTTGTAATAGCTACCAAGGAATCTGTGATGCTTTAGCACCTTGAATACTCATCTTGCACCTCAGAGCTGTGGCTGGATAATCAGAGGCACAAAAGAAAAGGTGTAATATCTTCATGTGTATATCCTTTACAAGAAAGGCATTATTTTGATATTGAATCATCCTAAAAACATACTTTAGTTAATAGCTGGTTTTAAATAGCTATTGCATGCCAGTCACTTGGCAAGTGCTGCAGGCAGTGGGGAGTACAGTGTGGCATTTCTCTAATTTGCAATGTTAATTATCCAATTTAAGTCATGTAAAGCTAGCACAAGATACCAAACTTATAAATGCATGTGATAATAGAGATGGCTTATGTGTGTGAAAGAGCCTGGAGGGAAATATGGTGTTAAATATACTCTGTCATGATTGAACAGAAAGGACATGGGGTTGCTTGTGCTGCTGGCATCTCAGAGGGAAATCTAACAGAAATCATGTAATTACTCCCATTTTTCTTCTTTGTCCCTCAAATGCTTTCCCAAAGTATTTGGTCTAGTTACTGCATTGGTGCTTCCTGTGCTACTGTAGGCTCCCAGGATTAGTCATACATCGTCATCTAAAAAAAAAGTCTCTTCCCTGTGCTGCAAATGTCATTTTTGATTAGGAAAACAGACCAGCGAAACATCTTGTTCCCTTTCCACAGCTTACGCCTTTCTGTTTGCTGCATTTTGTTCAGCGTTGATGTAGCAGCTGGGCAGGCCCTTTGTGGCCAGGGTTTCAAGGGAGTGTTTCAGCACAGGCACTGCAGCATCCAGGGGAGACTGGCACTTCTCTTCTGCCCCTATTTGAATCAAAGCAATGGTCTGAACTCCTGGTTACCTGTTAGTGAGTTGAGCTACCCCAACTGCAGGTGTACGCAGCGAAAAGTCATTTTATTGACGTTCTGGTTCATTTTAATTAATGACTAAACGTTTTAATCTTGCAGCAATATTAACACTGCTGGCTTCACAATTGCTGAAATAAAATGGTTTCACTAATCAGGTTCAAAATCTGGATCTTGTAGTGGATATTGCAGGCCTAATTTGTTAAACAGAATCTGTTCAGTAGTTGCTCAGAAAAGAAAAACAGCAATGTCGTAAGTGGTACATTGGCAGAGCTAGTAGGAAGTCAATAAACAGTTGTTTATTGCTTTGTCGAAACTGAGTCAGTAGCTAGTAGGAACGTTTTTCAGTACATCAGTCACTGTGTCACCAAAATGTCATTTATTTTGACTTTGGTTCAGGGAGGGTGGGGATGCTGAGATGGGCAGTTACTGCTCTGGATCTGACAAAGTGCACATGTTGATGAAAAGTGACAATCATGTCTTCGCAGGAGCCTTCTGCTCTGGTCCCTATGTGAATCTGGAGTTCCTTCAATATGTGAGACTTAGGAAAAAAGATTGTTTTCTTCAGCTCCCAGAGAGAAAGTGGAGGTCAGCCATGGTCCTTAGGTAGGGGAATTTGGAGAATGTCTCTTCCAGGATAGACTGATGTTCTGACTAAGTGAGTCTGGCCTAGAAGCAAGTTCTTCTCCTGTTAAGACAGATGGGGAAAGGGACCTAAAAAGACCAGGAATCTTCACAGTTTGTACCAAATCGGGATCAGTCTGCCTGAAAACCACATCAGCTCTGTTTCTGTGTGACAGTTTCTAACCTGCGTTTGCAACAACAATGCCACAGCTTCATCAAGCAAATGTATATCTCCTTAGCCTTACCTCTGCATTTTTCTGTGATACTTCCTTGTAGTCCTGCTGCAATTTAAGGTAATCATTTCTTGTTCCTGTGATCAGAAACATGAGAAAAAATACTCGTCTTTTTCTCTCTGGCAGCCCTTTCTCTAACTGGAGACAGCTATAATATACTTCCTTAGTCTTCCCCTTCCTTCTCTGAGCAGCCTCATGCTTCTAGTGCTCTGGGGTGGTCATAGCTTCTAGCTTTTATCCATGGGACTGATGAGGGGCTTAAATCCCTTTGAAAAAATGGGCTCCAGAACTCCTTAGCTGAAGCCTGGGGAAGAAATCATGCGAAAATCTTTCGTGAGGCTTTCTGGTTCCCTTCCTGCTGTACATTGCCTTGTGACACTTTACTTTTTCTTGCCAAACGTGCCATTATTACTGACCGTTGTTCATCTATACGTTGGGTTTGGATTCATCCCATATAAATCTGATCCCCTGTAAATTTGAGACTTTCCTTTATGTTGTTTGTTACATAGACATCAAACTATGCACATCTTGTTTCCCAATGGTTTTGTTCCTGGTAGGGTTTTTTGGCACTTTATGTTCATAGATACTTTATAATGTAGTGATAAGTTGAGGCTACAGAGGTCTGCTGTCCAAAACAGTGTGAGATTTTACATACCTACCTGTGCACGTCAGAGTCCCCTCCCCAGAAGCTTTCTGTAGTGAGATTTCTCAGGAATACGTGGCATGATACAGCTTGAGGCAGAGGTGGTCTGCCAGCAGCACAGGACTTTCTGTTCCCCAGGGCAGAGACTGAAGGTATAAATATTTACTAGCAGCACAGTGTTCTAGCCCAAGAGTCTGACTGACAACATGGAAATCATAGAAGTTTCTCGTTGACCCAAATGTACCTCCTGTATTCAGGGTGTGTGATTTCTCACTTGTTTTTCTGCTCACTGAGTCAGTCCCCCATGCACAGAACATCTATCCATTCTCCCAGACTCAATGTTTGATGTAGGAAAGAAACAAAACATTCGGACTTGTACTTTCCTGTTAGCATTTGTGTGCAGTATGCAATCCACATGGGCAGCTCCAGAAAGCAGATGTCTGCTGAGCTGCAAACACTTGCTCTAAGCTGTCACACATGTTGGTAGTGAGGCTTCCAGCATCTTTTAAGTAGGGCAGAAGACAGCAAGTGCATCATTGAGGGGCACTGCAGAGAGACAAGTTAGCTGGATGGTGTTCCTGATCAGTTGGCTCCTACTGATACAACTGATGATGGTCAGATGAAGATGGCCTGTGAACTATGGAGAGAAGTGATGGTCAAGCCTCGTATACTGGATCTTTCCTTGAGATGAGAGGTGAGGGCAACTGTGCCCCTCTGCTTTTATCCAGAAAAAGCAGCAGAGCTGTGTTGATGATCATAAAATTTCCCACAGACAGCAAAGTGGAGAACATTTTCATAAGAGTAAATATGACTGATTTTGAGGATGGGAAGGAGGGGCAGATAGAGACTTCTCAAGTTACAAATATGTTTTTGAGGTGCAGCGGAAGACCCAAGAAATTGTGTGTGCCCATTCCCTTCTGCATGCACTGGGGTCCCTGAGGATTTGCACAGTGGAAAGTGGGGCTTTGTTAAGCTTGCAAGGGGTCAGAAGTGTTGACTGTGAAGGCAGGCAAAGAAAGCTGTGTTTTCCCAGGTGCTACCAGGGTGACATTGTACCAACCACCCTGCTCCGTCACTTGGAGCTATTTCCCCCCCACCCTGGTCAGTGTGGGTTATTGGGAGGGGTAGATAATATGAGTAAAAGGCTATTGAGCTGATGCTTTCTTAAGTACTGCAAAATGGAAAGTGATTTAAAAGAGAAAAAATAAAAAGCCTGCTATACATGCCATCTTCCTTAAACCCCAGATTTCAGTTTAAAGTGTTTTCACCTTCTCTCTGTGCTCCTACATACTGATGATTCACAGCGCTCCTGCTCCACGAAGGTTCGCTGGAACTAATTTCTGATGTTCAGAAATGGCACATGGTACACACACTGCAGGACATGGCTGCTCCTAGCAGGAGGGCAGTTTTCAAGATTCTTTGTGTCAAGCCTATAGAAACAAACAATCTAGTAAGAAAACTCCCTACTGTTCAAATGCTGTGATTGTGCATGCCCAATTAAGCTGTGAGGATGTGGGGAGAAAACTTTGATTAAACTCTGGCCTCAGCCAAATGTTCATGCAGTGCCCTGATTGAATGTATATTTTCCTTAGGAATGAAGATATACAGAAGCCTCAGGAGCAAAAAAAAATCCCTTAAATATATTGAATACCTTTAGCTAGTCCTACAGCCCCTGCAGCACTTCTCAGCAGTTGTCTTTTGTTTGAGAGCATTGCATCGTCCGCAGTGAGCAAAAAGAAATAACATTATCTGTCCTGGGACCAGTCACACCATGTAGCTGAGATTTTGATGTTGGGGGCAGAGCTGAGTGTATTGGTCTAGGGAGGCTTGTAAAAAGAAAAAATTGCCAAGTAAATTCCAATAGCAAAAGCCTGTGTTAAATCTCAGTGTGCTCTTAGGCATTCACAAGCAAAAGGCTAATCAGTCAAGTAAACATTTCTCTGGGTTGTTGAGCTGTAGAGAGAGAACTGCATCCATTCAGTATGCACAGAAGAAGAGTGTGTTTGTGAAGAGACAGCTCCAGCCAAGCTGGCGTGGGAATGCTGCTGTTTTCACAGTGGGCATTGTTACTATGGAGTCCTGTGAGTTGCTGCAGAATGTCTGTGAAGTGATGGATGGAAAATACGATCTTGCCACTCCTGGCCCAGGATGAGTGTCTTGCCACTCCTGGCCCAGGCATAGATAGCTACTGGCAGTGGAGATACTGTCTCTGGCCCAGCTCGGTTTCCTCTCAAATCCATTTTACTCTCCAGGGGAGTGGGCCTGGCCCACGCATTCATCCAGAATGATCAGTTAGTGATCAGTCTATGCAAGCTGTACATCTCTTGTGCAGGTGTAATGTGCTGCTGGGGCTGAAAAGTGTCATGCCAAACCTTTGGGAAGAATTCCTAGAGCTGCATCATTCCCATGTCTGGTGTCAGAAACTCTAGCAGCTGCCAGGCCTCCTCTCTAGATGGCAGGGAGAGGGCAATGCATCTCCAAGGACAGATTTGTGTCCTTTTAAGATGAGTGTCTTAGACAGAATGGAAATAATAGCTCTCTCAAAATCATCTTAGTTTTCTCTGGAGGCCTGGGATGGCCTATCCCATCCCTCCTTTTCTGCATGTTTGGTCCAGAGCCCATTTTTGAGATTTCTCCAGCTGAGTCCACTGGTCCAGACTCAGAGTTCAAATCTTCAAAGGCACCTCAGAACATTTCTCCCCTCCCTCTGTTGGTGCAAATGGATGTCTCATGTCATGATCAGGTTACCTATAAAGAAAAAGCTACTGTCAGCACATCAGTTTGCCACAGAGCTGGTTTAGATTTAGAGTTTTAGCATGATTTTAACAGTGTGAACCTGGGCTAGTCCAGGCATGGCCAGACACTTTCTCTGCCCTGTGGGCTTCTGGCTTTGAGCTCAGTGGACTCTGTGCTGGACTGCAGCAGCGCAGGAGACAGTATATGGCCATCACACCATGTCAGTTCCCCATGACATATCTACTCCTGTGCCTTCCTGCAGCTGGCAGATTTGGGCTCCAATGACTTGCTTATTGTGTTCAGTAGCAACTAGGAAACATGCAGGTCTTGGAGTCATGTTCCTTAGAAATGTCTGTATCCTGCCTTTTCCCAGATTGGCAGAGAAAAGGTACTAAACTAGGAATCCTGGACTCAAATGGTGCCACTTAGCATGATTTGGACATCTCTCTTGGAGAGATCCTAGCATGTCTGACAGGCAGACATCTCCTTTGTGTTATCTGGCTATGCCCATGTGTAGAAGCCCAAAGATAAGGGAGCTCATGTCTGTATCTCAAACACCGATAGCTGGATGGCTTTGGAGCCAAGCAAGGATTGTTGGTACCAGCAGCCAAGGATTGTTAGCAATAACACACTGGGAGGATGAACAGAATGTGCCATGTGGAGGCAGAGCAGCACATTTCTGGGACAGACACCCTTGTCCTGCCTCCTGGAGATAAGCACAACGCAGCACAGCACAAGTGTAGGAATGAGGTCAAGAA